>JAJQKJ010000265.1:0-106159 GCA_029574335.1 Rana kukunoris | reverse complement strand
TTCCCTCCACACGCTCTTCAAATATGATCAGCCTTGTGCGACATTTTACAACCATGGGTTTCCTCTAAATCAGGCTTTTGAAATGAACCACCCTGTGCAACACTGTATGGCAGTGTACTTCATCTGAGTCAGGCTTTGTGTATGGATACCACTGTGCGACACTATGGTAAATTGGCTTTTAAAAATAACTGCACTATGCAACACTGTATGGCAATATATTTCCTGTAAGTATGGACAACTATTTGCACTGCGTGACACTGTACGGCTGTGCATTTCCTCTGAGTCAACTTTTACAAATTTTAACTGTGAACTGCACTGTGCGATTTTATGTATGGACTGCACTGTGCGATATTATATGGCAATATGTTTCCTTAAAGACAGTCTTTAAATAGAGACAGAACCATGTGGCGCTATACAACAGTTTGTTTCTTCTCAAATGGTCTTTAAACCAGCACTTCAGCTATTATAATACAAAGTTCAGTATATAAATCGAAAAGACTCGCCATTGATTCCTGTTTTTAGCTCTCGTGAGTTTCAGCTTCAAACACATAAACCCATGTGAACTGATCATCCACTTTCAGTTGCTGCAATTAATTACCTTCCCACCATACTCCATTGGAGTGTCTCTTTCTATGCTGCAGTTCAATCCCATCATCCACGTGAAGCCTCTTTTCCCTATGTGCAAGTCAATCCATCCACAGGCCGTATCGCAACTGGGGTCTCAGCCAGGATGGGTTTGCGGTTTTCCAGAGGTATTATGTGGTAGCAAGTGTGATGATATGCAGCTTGTTAGCACACTATGATGTGGAGCTCCTCGGTGCTCCTAGTAAATACACCTAGTCGGCACAATGTTCAGGCCCCTCCCTGTGACAGGAAGTCAGAATAATAAATTTTAACCAGCAGAGGATGCCTAAAACCTAACTTCTTAGTGCCGATTTATTATAGAACCAGAAAATGACATTTCTAGGGGTGATCTGTACACCAGCTGTGTACAGAATGCCCCCATCAGATCAAAATCATGTAAATATAGACAGTACCTGCCTAGCTAAAATTATTTTGTGTATTTTAGAATTTTTGCAGCCTGCTGTGAAAAAAAATATTTTTTTAACTCATTATTTTCATCATTTGGTTGATTTACCAAAGGTGTGGTGTATAAACTCCATGTTTTATTTAATTTTTTTTACCAATGCCACCAGGTACCACTGGCTAGCAGCAAGACACAAGCTAATTGTAAATGTGGAAACTAATGTATTTTTCCTTGTGTGTAGTACAACATGTTTGTAAATGTCTTACCAGTACAAATGGTGTGTGGAATATCTCTGGCTGCTAGGAAATGTTTCTCAAAATACTTGTAAGTAGTGGTGTTTCCATGACTTTTATAGGGATTAGTAAATCTATGTGGCCCCTAAGGTTCTGTTATGTATTGTGGGAGACATTTAGAGAGATCTGTGTGCTGTATTTCTTTTATTTTTTATGAAGACGGCAATTAACTTTTTACAAAGGATGGGGCAGAGCAGCGGCGTACCTGCAGGAGTGGCAATTGTGACCCTGGACCCATGCTTCAGGGGGCCCATGCACCCCCCTGTACACCTGAATAAGGGGGGCAGTGGGGGTGGCAGCATATAGAAGAACAGATCCCCTCTATGTTCCTCCTGCAGCCGCTGAAAGCCAGCAATTAACCTTTTACAAAGGATGGGGCAGAGCAGCGGCGTACCTGCAGGAGTCGCAATTGTGACCCTGGACCCATGCTTCAGGGGGCCCATTCACCCTGGACCCATGCTTCAGGGGGCTCATGCACCCACCTGTACACCTGAATAAGGGGGCAGTGGGGGTGGCAGCATATAGAAGAACAGATCCCCTCTATGTTCCTCCTGCAGCCGCTGAAAGCCAGCAATTAACTTTTTACAAAGGATGGGGCAGAGCAGCGGCGTACCTGCAGGAGTCGCAATTGTGACCCTGGACCCATTTTTCAGGGGGCCCATTCACCCTGGACCCATGCTTCAGGGGGCCCATGCACCCCCCTGTACACCTGAATAAGGGGGGCAGTGGGGTGGCAGCATATAGAAGAACAGATCCCCTCTATGTTCCTCCTGCAGCCGCTGAAAGCCAGCAATTAACTTTTTACAAAGGATGGGGCAGAGCAGCGGCGTACCTGCAGGAGTCGCAATTGTGACCCTGGACCCATTTTTCAGGGGGCCCATTCACCCTGGACCCATGCTTCAGGGGGCTCATGCACCCACCTGTACACCTGAATAAGGGGGCAGTGGGGGTGGCAGCATATAGAAGAACAGATCCCCTCTATGTTCCTCCTGCAGCCGCTGAAAGCCAGCAATTAACTTTTTACAAAGGATGGGGCAGAGCAGCGGCGTACCTGCAGGAGTCGCAATTGTGACCCTGGACCCATGCTTCAGGGGGCCCATTCACCCTGGACCCGTGCTTCAGGGGGCTCATGCACCCACCTGTACACCTGAATAAGGGGGGCAGTGGGGGTGGCAGCATATAGAAGAACAGATCCCCTCTATGTTCCTCCTGCAACCGCTGAAAGCCAGCAATTAACTTTTTACAAAGGATGGGGCAGAGCAGCGGCGTACCTGCAGGAGTCGCAATTGTGACCCTGGACCCATGCTTCAGGGGGCCCATTTACCCTGGACCCATGCTTCAGGGGGCTCATGCACCCACTTGTACACCTGAATAAGGGGGCAGTGGGGGTGGCAGCATATAGAAGAACAGATCCCCTCTATGTTCCTCCTGCAGCCGCTGAAAGCATGCGTCTCCTCCTCTCCCACCCGAAGGCATTCAGTGGCTGAAGGAGGAAATTTGAGGGGATCGGTTGTTCTATACTCCCCACCACACCTCCTATCTAGGGCCTGCTGCCCCTGTGTGCTCTCCTGCCCTCCTGTGTGCACTCCCAGCCCTCTCACTGTGGATGCGTCAGGATGGAGAGCAGGAAAGGGGCTGGTAAATATGTAATTTACTGGTCCATACCGTTCGCTGACTCTCTCCATTCATAACCAAAGCATAATAAACTGTGTTTACTATGCTTCCGTTTGAGGGCTGTGTCTCCAATATTCTTTCTCTGTCTCAAAGGTGAAATATCAGAGGTCTGTTTAGACCCCTGATATCTTACTAAAGCCACCAACAAGGCTCCTAAAAGAACCTGTAAAAAATTATAAAAATAAAATTGCAAATAAATATATAAATAAAAAAATATATAAATAAAAAAATGGTAAAACAATTATAAAAAAATAACAAAAATAAAAAACTACCGAATACCAGTGGCAGAACTACCAGGGTCCCAAAGGTCCCTAGTGAGGGCCCTAGCATTCCGCTGTGGGAGGCAGAACATGTGAAAGGGTCCCACTGTAGGAGCGTAAAAAGAGTCCTGTGATGGGATTAAATGGCACTGGGATCAGTGGAAAGGGCCCTGGCTGGGTGTCAGGGGAACTGTCTCTGCCCTTCTTGTCATGCCTCTGGGGCAAAGATAGTGGTGATGTAATTGTTAAAATATGGCTTTGTGGGACACAGCAGCTCCACGGACACAGCCGCTGCTTCCAATGTACATCCATGTGGGAGTGGGTGCATGGCGCTGAACGCACCCAGGGTGCTTAGCTTATGAACCATAGTCAAAAAAGGAGTGGTGCAGATCAGGTCTTCTGTGCTATACCAGGCATAAAGTGCAAGCATTACATGTTATCTATAGACTCCAAGGAGTGAGGTGCAAGGTTAATTTATTCATCTACAGGCCTTATGCCGCGTACACACCGGTCGTTTTTTGCGATGAAAAAAAACGTCGTTTTTTAAAACGTCATTTAAATTGATCGTGTGTGGGCAAAACGTCGTTTTTTGTGTTAAAAAAAACGACCAAAAAAAAATTCCAACATGCTTGAATTTTTTGTGTCGTTTTTCAAAACATCGTTTTTTGTTTCACAAAAAGTCACCGTGTGTAGCAAAAACGTCTTTTAAAACGACGTTTTTCAACCCGCGCATGCCCAGAAGCTAGTTATGAAGCGAGCTTCAATGGAAAAGAGTGGTGAACGTAACCTCGCTTTTTGTGAAAAAACGATGGTGTGTATGCAAAATCGTCTTTGAAAAGTGACGTTTCAAAAACGTCGTTTTTTACTTCACAGAAAACGTAGTTTTTTTTCATCACAAAAAATGATCGTGTGTACGCGGCATTAGAGTGAGGTTGATGTTCTTTATAATTTAGAAACATTTATCTTCCAGTTCTGTCTAACTTTGCTTTTTGCTGCAATTTGCAGAATTATATTTTTTCTCAGTTGGTATAATTCGTATAATTCAGCATCCTCAATTTTTTTTTTAATATACAAAATGCTACTATTATTTCACGGCTGTGGTCATCTATTTCAAAGTTAATTAATATTTATATATTATATTTATTATACAATACAAATGTCAAAAGAAGTCCAACCACTGTAGCTTTATTTATTTTTATTATAAAACTGTAAAGCTCATTTGCCAAGATGATTCAGAAATTAGCATTATTAATTTTTCTAAACTAAATTTGTGAAAATCATCAGGTTGGAACATATAGTTATTGGATTTGTTGTATCACTGGTTTGAACCAGATTATCTCTGAAGAGTATGACAACTTCTACCCACATATTGTTGTTACACTGCATATTTCCTTAACTACAGCTTGTTTTTAAACTACAGACAGATTGTAGACAATTATGTATTCAGTAGTTGCAATGATCCTAAATTTCAATCTGCATACTTTGTCTTTCCTTCAAAGGCCTCATGCACAGGACCTTTTTCTTTCCTCCCACTGAGCAAAGGTGTCCACAGCTGAAGAAACCCACCCAAGGCCACGTTTTAGCACGTTTTGCATGCGTGTTAATGCACATCAATGAGCGTTTATGCATATTTGCATGTTTGGCATTAATGCATTCTATTGGCCAGAATAATAATTTAATCCTTGGTAAAGCAGAGCTCTACCCAAAAGGGGAAGCACTGCTTGGTTGCTTCAAAATCAGGTATCCACTCCCACTTCCGGGTAAGATTGCCAAAATCGGTGTGCGGCGATCTACGGAACCCCTCCCCCCGCTGCCTTGTGGGGAAACACACAGGTACCAGAAGACAATGGGACCATTCAGAAAGTAGGAAACAGACTGTGAAGCCGCAATGCTTCACTTCCTGTTTCCCTTAGTGAAGATACCGATGCCTGCACTCGGAGCCAATGAACAGATTGGCTTGGGATGCCCACATCGCGGGCTCCCTGGACATGTAAGTATTTGTAGCTGCTGAGACTTCATTTTATTTCCCCCAAGCTGGAATTCCTCTCTAATGCACATATATATATATATATATATATATATATATATATATATATATATATATATATATAAATGTATATATATATACAGGTAAAAATTTGAACATCATCAAAAATGTTATTTATTTCAATAATAAATTCAACTAAAAAAGTGAAACTTATATATTATATGGATTCATTACACATTTCTTTCTTTTAATTTTGATGATTATGGCTTACAGCTAGTGAAAACCCCAAATTCAGTATCTCAGAAAATTTGAATATTACATAAGCCCAATAAAAAAAATGATTTTTTAATATAGAAATGTTGGCTTACTAAAAAGTATGTCCATGTGCAGTATAGTATGCACTCAATACTTGGCCGGGCTCCTTTTGCTCCTTTTGCATGAATTACTGCATCAATGTGGTGTGGCATGGAGGTGATCCGTCTGTGACACTGCTGAGTTGTTATGGAAGCCCAGATGCTTTGATAGTGGCCTTCAGCTTTTCTGCATTGTTGGGTCTATGATTTCCTTGTGGTTGCTGTTAACAATAGGGTTGTGGTCTCTTATGAAGTGTGTTATGTATTTTGATTTTGGTTGTTGTGTGGGGGTCAAGCACAGTGATTTAATTAAACCAGGTATTGGTAATTTTGGGCAGTGTGGGCAGGTGCAAGTCCTGCTGGAAAATGAGATCAGCATCTCCTCCATTAAGCTGGGTCAGCAGAGGGAAGCATGAAGTGCTCTTGAAATTTCCTGGTAGAGGGCTGTGCTAACTTTGGACTTGATAAAATGCAGTGGACCAAGCAATACCATGACTTTGCTCCCCAATTTTAAACTTGGCCATACAATTTTTGATCCTAACTGTTATTCTAACATGTTTATATGTATCAATAACAGAAAATAAAAAAAGAAAATAACAAGAAAAAATCTTATGGTACAAATAAATACTTGACACAGGATGTACAGTACCTATGTCACTAGTGTTTCCAGAGCTTTATGGGCAGTCTAAGAGAACAGTACAGCAGTTGCTTGTAGTTATTCACAAATAATATGCATTTTTGAATGCTTTTTCTTATTTTTCTATATTTTTACTGTGGTGTGTTTTAGATACACAAGATTCCATTTCCAAACATACAGTATGTTTCGAAACAGGAGCATATTTCTACATTTTATGTACTCCTACCTTCTTTAAAATGCATGTAAAGGCAGTATATGAACATTTAATTGCATGTTCTCTTTTTTTGAAAGATGTGCTTGCTTAACTATGGCTAAGCCTTAGGGTGAAAGATTAAAAGCACATAAAATGTATTAGTGATGCAAACAAAGGCACAGAATTCCACATGTAATTTAGATGTAGATGTGTGAAAGGGTTTTCTGGAAAACATATACAAGATATTAGTAGTAAAGTACATTTTAAAATGAAAAATATTCAATCAAATAATGTATACAGTATTCAATTAAGTGACAAATTTTGTACTATACATTTTATAATTTGTTAGATTATTATAAAAGTACTTTAATCTGAAGATTACCTTTCTTAGGTCAATGAGCCAAGCTAGGCATTTAGAAGTGTAACATTCCCAGCAAAGTTTAAAATTGGAGTTTTGGATTTTAATGGCTTTGCAATTCACCTGATCACAGAGTTTATCAATTATCCCTCTGCTGAATATGTGCAAATCAGAGATCCTGCAGCTGTTCATTAAAAAAAGATATATCATTCCTGTTTAAAATGCAATTATTGAAATGAGTTATTTTGCTTTGGGGTAGTACATGTAAGAATTCTGTTTTAATTGCATTATTGTAACTAGATGTCTATCTTCTACTCTTCTATTAACTCCACATGTTTGTAATAAGTGTTTTTTTATACGTACATTAGTTAAAATTCAGTGTTTTTTTCTTTACTAGAGGCAGCATAAACCCTAAATGGCAACAGAAATGTAAATTGTTGGCTTTTATTTTTTTATAACCATTAAAATCATCCTAAATAAATAAATATATATTTGTAATCTTGACTACAGTAAAGTTTGAATATGAACTGCATGCATCTGACAGTTGACAGGAGTATGTGCCCATAATAATGGAGTAAGGGGGTAGTTATAGTTTGCTGACTCAAGTGCCAGGAAACACGTAGGGTTACAGAATGTCCATAAATGTTTGGATCATTATGCAATTTATAATCTTGTATTTCTATCCATTATAATCTCGTGTATCTCCAAAAATATTATGTATACTAACACCTATATATATTTTATGAAATTATAGTGTTTACAATAATTATCCATCATGGATCAGCTCAATGAAATGTCTTTTAATGTGTATTTTTTTATCATGTCTGTAAAATTGTTACTATGAATTTTGAAGTGATCAGCCTCATCGAAAGTACCGTTGACCTATGTTTCTTCTTCTCTGTTTACAATATTGGGGTGGCAGCTTTCCACTCATGGTGCCAAAAAACCACATCTATTTATTGCCTATAGCTCAGACAGTAAATTGACCCATGTGCCACTCTAAAAAAGTAATCTATATTATTACTATTCTTATTATTTAGGATGTAGGCCCCTTTCACATGGGGTGGACTCCCTTACTGATCAGAGAAAAGCGGGCTTATAACAGGTACGTGTCCACTCAGTTTCCACTCAGTGGACACGGACAGAGCTCGCTCTGTTCTCTGGGCCGCTGGGTGTAAAAGGCCTCCACTGTTTGTTTACACCCAACTTCCCTCTGATCCTGATCCACCTAGATGGAGTAAGACAGATCCCTTTTTGGACTGGACTGGATTGGATTGGAGGTAGGTGAGTGTAAACGGACACAAGTTCCTTTACACCTGCCGGTCCACAGGGGTGAATAGACCATTTCATCAGGTCCACCTGGAAAACTGACAGGAAGACCTGATCAGAACGGTCATGTGAAAGTGGTCTTATATAGAACCAACAGTTTGTGCAGCACTTTACAAAATGGATATAAAGCAAATCCACTAAAATTTCTTACAGTTCTGTCCTCTTACCTCATTGTATTATTAACCTTCTGGCTTGTTATAACATATGAACAACATTACACCTTCCTTTCTCCTTCTGCTTCACTCAGCCTACACAAAGAAAGAAAAGCATGAAATCATTTTTATCTTTTTTTTTTCCTTTTAATTTCCTTTTTTCTTGTACATGTTTTTCCTCTTTACTATCACTTTGTCTAGCTTTATCCCAATTTAAATATTTGTAATTTTAAAACTTTAGTCTTCTGTATACAAGTCAGCAGCTATATTACTCGGTGACATATAAGAAACAAGGACCACACACAAAATGGCAGTTTTCATATGTATCTCATTATTTGTTATTAGGGAAGACTCTTTGATGGAGTGCACTGACATCTGTTGTCTGCCTAGGGTGTTATGTCTGTCTTCTGCAGCTTATACAGTATATCATTTTGTTTGCTACAAGAGATTTCCTAAATCTAATCAAAATACATTTGGATCCTTACTATTTTATATATTGTGTTTCTTATATAATATATTAAATAAAAATAGTTTTCATTAATATATATATATATATATGTGTGTGTGTGTGAATTCTACCAGATTCGCTCAATTGGTGATCTGCCAAATACAGCCCTGCATAACTGTTCACATTTAGACTAACATGAAATACTTATCTAGCTAAAATGTTATGTCAAATTTCTCCTCATGAAAGTGCTTTGCCATCTTAATACAAATGGGGAGCTGGTTAGTAATTTAAGAGTGGCAGGAAGAAACCCTATAGGATAGGGAACGGCAGCCAGCAGCACTTAATTGTTCCAATGACCCCTTTATGAGTTAATTGTTAAAAAAATTGTCTGAATATAGATCACAAAATATTTTAACCTCTTGAGAGAACATCCTGCTAATCCTAGGTCAAGCTGGTGTGTTCACTTATACCTAGCTAAATCCATACATTTTAGTGCATTTACTATTATGTTGTACACCAAGAGTCTCAGAAGTATACCTTTCAAATTGAGCTTTGACCTCTGTTGTGTTGAGTCTTTGAAAGAAACGGTACAGTATTTAAATGATTCCAGTTTTTGAGCTATTTTTGCATGCTTGCTGTTCCATATTTTCATTATAACATTTCATATACTTATTTCTTGGTTCTCCCTCTAGTGGTTGTCTGTCAGCCAGGGAATGTAATTACCATCTGTGCTGAACAGCTGTTGAGACAAACTCTGTTAGCCACATAAAAGGCATGATTTACTAAAAGAGAAGAATGATTTCTTGGCAAGCTCTCTTGACTTCAATCATTCATCCACATGCATAGGAAGTTACTATTTTTTTTTTAATTCCCCTGCAAATAATTGGATATTCAAAGTGAACACACATTCAATGGGCTGAGATGATTTTTCTTCTCACTTAATAAAATATTCTCATCGATTTAAGCAGAATTATAATCATTCATTTGTTTGGTAAATGATAAAACACAATAGTCTCAATTCACAAAGCTAACACTCCTGGCTAAACATCCTTATTTTCAAAAAAAAGTGACAATCATTCTTAGCTGAGTCCAAATATATTTGAAAATTACAGTCACATGGCTGAAGTGTAAGGATATTTATCTTTGTGTAAAACATCAAGAATTTAGTCTAATCTCTGAGTAGCAATGTAAAAGTAGAGTAAACATGGCTTCACTCTTGTGTAGCGGGTGCCCTGCATATCCCGCTGCCTGGCCAAGCTGGCCAAGATTCTTCTGTGAGGAATAAAAGGCCCTGTCAGTTTCTGAGGGGCATATTCCCCCCTCCCTTTTTCTCCTCTCACAGACACACAGGGCTACTCACTCTGCATCCTCCCCTGTGCCCCTAATGGCAGGAGAAGGAGAGCCAATTACAGGAGCTAAATAGAAGGACTTTACCAAGCAGCAGCTGCAAAGGCTTATGGAATATGTAGTCCCCGTCTAAAATGGCCCCAAAGTTTTCTATGGAAACAGAACTACAAGAGCCAGCCTGCTCTGGGGCAAAGGAATTATGGACTCCTCCTGGCTCGTCTGAGGAGATTTCTCAGACTCCATGAGGCAGAGGAAGAGATTAGACCTAGGAGAGAGGTTCTGCCTCCCAGGTCAGTCCAGCACATGATTTCAGGCATCCACAGCCAGTTGGGACATCCAGCCTGAGAGAGGGGGATCCCGTGTGCATATCCAGATGCACCTGCCCCAACGGTGTGAATCGTTCCAGTGTGAGGTGACCAGTCGGGTCCCTAGAAGAGCCTGCCTGTTCCAGGACATTCATTTGGGCCTTGGCCACAGGATAGGGTGAGAGGGCTTTCGCCCATTTGCAGGAAACAAGGACACTGCAAACAGACAGAGTTAAATGGACACTGTATACAGACATAATTACTGTTAGTCATCTTGCTGACACTTGTAGTGCCACAGGGCTAAAGGATAAGGCCCTCCATTCACAGACACTATATACAGACACCATTGTCCTTTCACCTTGCTGAGGAAGATCCTGCATTCTTTACTTGATAATCCAGGCCAGTTGTGTTGTTTGGCCCTGCTAGTCAGGAGTTTAAAAAAAAATAGACAACTGCGCTCTGAGATAATAGAAAGCAGCTGGCACTCACTAGACAAATCATGTAAATGATAGTGCAGCGCTATGGTATTAAAAGTGAAGGAATAATACCATGCAATAAGTATTAAATCAATAAGTGTGACAATAAATTTATAAAACTATTAATATGCACACAAATGACAAAACATAAAGTCCAACAGCAAAATAAAATGGTGAATTCCATGTTGTGATCAATGACACAAAAATAATAAATGCATGAACATTTAATAGCTTCAAAATAAAAGTTCAATAAAAGATAGTTCACCAAGAAATTGAAATCCTTGAGATGAAGATACCCATGTGAGGGCACAATAGAAAAATAATTGTCACTGGGTTTGTGCAATCCACCACCAAGGAGTAAAATGGGCATGCTCACCAGAAAGTGTAGACTATATACTGGTTTGTAATGAGTCAAACAAGCATATGTGAGGTAATACTGTTTTGCATGGATGGTCTACGAACACTACGTCACCGGTTGGATGGAGAAATTCCACTTTAAACAAACAAACTCCCAATAGGCAGCACATGTAGAAAAGGAAGGCTCCCGAACAAACGGGTAGAGGATGCCTGGCACCGCTGGGAGTGCGCTGAGTTAGAGATGCGTTTCAAAGAATTTTGCTTCTTATTTAGCCTATTAGGCTAGATGTGGCTGTATGTGCCGGCTACATTTGCTTTCTTTTTTTAGGCTTTTCTACCTCTGTTAAATAGTTTGTCTCAATACACTTATGCCCTGTACACACGATCGGTTCATCTGATGAAAACGGACTGATGTATTTTTTCATCAGATATCCAAAGAAGCTGACTTTTCATCAGACGTGCCTACACACCATCGGTTAAAAAAACGATAGTTTCAGAACGTGGTGACGTAAAACATAACAACGTGCTGAGAAAAAAGAAGTTCAATGCTTTCGAGCATGCGTCAACTTGATTCTGAGCATGCATGGATTTTTAACCGATGGACGTAGCCACAGACGATCGTTTTTTTCTATCGTTTTTTTAACCATCATATATTTTTGAAATAAGTTCCTAGTTTTTTCACCGATAGATAAAAAAACAATGGGGCCCACGCATGATCGGTTCGTCTGATGAAAACGGTCCATCAGACGCGGCATAACAGTTTTACAGGTGTCAAACTGGAGGCCCTCCAGCTGCTGCAGAACTACAAATCCAATAAGGCATTGCAAGGCTGGCAGTTACAAACATGACTCCCACAGGCAGAAGCATGATGGAACTTGTAATCAGTTTGACACCCCTACTTAACTGGTATATTTGCAGAAAAGCTTGTTCTGTGGAAAACATCAGACTTACTGGGTCACCAGATGAAAAAAAGGAAAGTAAACCTAAAAAATAAAACAAATCCAGCCATTATATTCAAGAACTGGTAAGCTTGAATATAATCAATGTTTGCTTTTGGGTTTAATGCTGCATTAGGGTGTAACTAAAGGCACAATTTCTCATTTTCATTATGAAAGGGTTGTAACCTGTTTCAGTTTTGTTTTTTTTGCCATCTGTGCCCCAATAGGGAGATTTTCCCTCACTTCCTGTTCACAGCCAAAACATGAAGTGAAGAATCCTTTAGTGTCACCAGGGGCACCAGAAACTCCCAATTGTCCCAGTTGGAAGATTTCCGCTTTATTAGTGTTCTGATGCCAACTGAAAATTTTGGATTTTTTTTTAAATGTTGATGTTAATGCTAAACAGGACAAATAAAGAGGATGAATCTCTCTAACATGGGTATAAACAACAATAAGAAAAACATTATATGTGTTCTAATCCATCTCCACTCAACTGCCACTTGGTGGCCACTTAGTTGCTTTCTTTTGCGGGCTTGTGTCCATACTTTATGAGCAGTGGGGGCAATGCTTTGCTTTATTACCACTCAAGGCACTGTTTAACATGTAACTTTTCTTCGTTTTTCTTTACTTTATTGGAATGCCTCATGTCATTCATTTTGATGCATGAATAGATAAAGGCTGGTTATAGAAATCTTGGCTGGTTTAACAGGAACCGGCTGAGATTGGAACCATGTATGGGCAGGCTAATGTAATGTACCAGGGTGATTGATCGATCAACCTGGGTACAACTAGCCTGCCAGATTTTACTTGTGCTTATCGTTAGCAGTGGGTATAGCTGCTAGAAATTACCACTGCCTTCTCCCAGCGGGGATTGCAATTGTTTTCTGTATGTCTTTAAAGAGACCGTTTTTTCAAGTGCAGAAAAACACAGGCTCTGCACATGGGCGATCCCTGAAAGCATATCTGAACCCAAATCAAATATGCCCTATATCTCCTGTATACTATCCAAAACAAGAAAGCAATTGTGTGACTTTTAAAGTAGATGTAAACCCGATTCATGAAATTTGACCTATGCACATATACAGTATATGTAGTGTTTACTTATCTCTCTCCAAAACCCTAAGTCCCATGTCTTTCTGCTGTTTTGTTCTTTTGTTATTAGCATGACAACTTCTGACAAGTTCTCCGACACAGGGGATAAAAGCAGCCTGAGATTTGTGTTGGGGTGGGTGCTATAAATAGATTAGCAGAGAGCTTGTCTTGTCACAGAACAGCTCTTTAAGTATCTTTGTTCCTCTGCCTATGTGGAGTGGGGGTGTGTGCCTTTCCTTCAATCAGCTGTCACACAGTGTAAGCCCGAACACCACTTCTACAGCAGAATGAGGAAGTAAAAATTCTAACACGATGTAGTTCTAAAAAAAATTGCAAGCTGAAGACAGCAGCAGATAAAGATGTAAAACATATAAAGGGAGATTTGTTTTATCCCTGTCTGTAATCTGAGGCTGTTTACTTCACTTGGCATATGTGAAGGTTTACATCCACTTTAAGGTACAGATCATATATACACCAATTGTTTTTATCATGTCTCTGGCAGAGGTCGAGTAGAGTAGGGGGCTCCTCTTGTAGCTCCTGCCCAACACTCCTGAAGGTAATGACAAAAAGTGTGAGGGCACTGAGTGGCACAAGTGCTGGAAATATAGGCCATACCAGATCTTTGTTGCAGCTTGATGTGTAGAGCAGGGAGCCGAGCATCACAGAGCAAGAACAAGGCATAGGAACAGATCAGGAGACAGAAGTTGAGTTGAAGCATGTGTCGAGGTCAGGAAGAGCAAGGCATCATAGTACTAAATTAGGAGGCAAAGACAAAGTCCAGGAAGCAAGTAAAGGTTAGTAAGGGGCGGGCAAAGAAAAAGTACAAAGCAGAAGGTGGTAAGTAAAGTTCAGAAGATAGGCCAAGACCACAACAAAGAGGACCCAGCCCTGAGTCAAGTCAAGGAAGAAGCTGGGTCTTATTTGGTAAGGCAGAATCAGTATATCATGTCAAGTACTTTAGTCTAAATAGGCCACTGGGTGACAACACAAGTGCCGAGTGTGCACATTAATTTTGGCACACAAACTAGCTAATGTGCACACTCACTGATGCACATCCGCCATTTATCCTATGCACAGACATATGGGCAGAGATATGCATACACTTATAAGCCCACACTGGTCTCCTTTTACTGATGTAAATTGTGTCATAGAATCGTCCATGCACACATTCAAGGTGGATAAAGGAGCCGTACTTGCTGTGCTGTTGTATCCTGACAGCTGGGTTTTAGGAGATAACAATGACAATGATAATACCCCATATGTAATGCTTTAGTGAATTTACCATATATTATTTATTTTTGACCTTTGGAACTTTCTATTCTATTTCAATGCAGAAAAAATGTATCTGTTCGATTGCTGAGAACATGGAAAACAAATTATACTTCCAGCACAGTAATCAAAAATTGAATACAAGCTTAATTAAAGTGTTAAGTGTTAGTAAAGTCTTATTGTCAAACTTAAGACAAAGTAAAAGTTAAAACAAACATCCACAGCTGAAATATTTTTTGATAATGCATTAAGGGATAATGCAGTGCTTTATCATGCATTAAAAACACAGCATTAATACAGCCTACTAATTTCATTGGGTTGGCAGCACAACTTAAAGGGTTACTAAAGGGAAAAAAATGTTTTGCTAAAATGACTGTTTACAGGGTATAGAGACATAAAAGTTAACTGATTCCTTTTCAAAATGATTAAAAAATAGATACAAATCAATCATATAATGTGCCTGCAGGTTAGTTTCACTTTTGAACTGGCTTCATGTTTCTGCAAAGTAGAAATAGACACACAGAACAAAAACAAACAAATCCAGGGCAGTGTTTTGTTTTTTAAATGAATCTGGTTCTGGGAAGTTTTAGACATACAGTAATGACAGCTTAAACCATCGTGAGAAAGCTCCCAGTATGGTGGTTATAAGGAAACAGACAAGCAGGAAGTGTGGAGAACAGAGCAGGATTACAGCACCTTCAAAGCAAAAACGAACAATAAGGACATGAAACCAGTACTGCAGTAAGGTAAAGGAAGTTATTTAGCTAAAAAAAATTCCTTTAGTGACCCTTTAACTTAAAAGATGGATCTGACCTTTTTTTTAATGCAGGGTACCACAGCTCATGGCGCATGCAAGTGCAATGTCCGCAATTGTAATAGTGCAGTGAAATGTCATGGCAAGCAAAGATGTAATTGGGTCCTTATGGATTAGGTTTAGAGGTTAGTGTTAGGGTTACATTTATGGATTAGTGATATCAGGCATAATTTATATTGGAAATCCAATAATTTGTCTTTATTTGTATACATTTTAACCTCAAATCCTTTTGCCTTATCTGTTACAGTATTTCTCTGCAGCCATTCTCTACTCTATATATCAGGCACTAAATCTTGTTTCTAAATTGGGCTGAAATGTGAGCACTGTTATAAAATAACACTTTCTGCACCATTTCTGGGGCCAGAACCTTCCAGAAATATCTCACTGCATCTTCTTCCACTTATAGAGGCCAATTGACAGCAGATCTTTTCTAGTGTGATATGACTATAGCACATGTTCCCAACTACAGTCTCAACAATCCTTACTCCTAGGTAGTGGTGACTGGTGCTCCAAATTTTTGGGGGGCTCAAACAAACTGAAAAAAAAACCCATCAATTGCAGCCACTGTGCCCATAAAACGCAGCTACTGCGCTCATCAAACGCAGCCAATGTGCCCATTAAACGCAGCCACTGTGCCATCAAACGCAGCCACTGTGCCCATCAATCGCAGCCACTGTGCTATCAACCGTAGCCACTATGCCATCAAACACAGCCACTGTACCCATAAATTTCCTTCCACTGTGCCATCAAACGCAGCTACTGTACCCATCAATTGCTGCCAGTGTGCCCATCAATTTCTGCCACTGTGCCCATCAATTGCCACCACTGTGCACCATCAATTGCTGCCAGTGTGCCCATCAATTGCTGCCACTGTGCCCATCAATTGGCGCTACTGTGCCCCATCAATTGCTGCCACTGTGCCTCATCAATTGCTGCCACTGTGCCTCATCAATTGCTGCCAGTGTGCCCATCATTTGCCGTTACTGTGCCCCATCAATTGCCGCTATTGTGCCCCATCAAATGCTGCCCCAGTGTGCATCCCCCACCCGGCACTTACCTGTCTCGCGTCACGGCGCTGTCCTCCACGCTCCAAACCCTCGATGTCTTCTCACGTCCTCTTCCCGTCCTCTGCTATGATTGGATGCCTGATAGGCGTCCAATCACAGCATCTGTCGCTTCAGGTAACAGTGACAGGTAACCAGACCCGAGCACCTGATTAGCTCAGAGGCAGGTCAGTGTTAGGAAAGCGATTTATTCGCTTCCCTAACACAACACTAAGTAAACAGCGAACACATAGCATTGCAACCGCTATGGCGATAGAGGGGTGACAGGAGTAAGGGTCGGCGCTTCTGTGCCTTTTATGGACCGCCTCGGCTCCTAGGCATTAGTGTTGCTCAAGAATATTCGCATTGCGAATATTCGCTACGAATATTGCATATTCGAGTATTCGCGAATAACTCGAATATTGCGGCGAATATTCGCTATGGCGAATATTCGTATTTTTTTAAATTTATTTTTAAAACAGATCACATCCTAGTGATCTCCATCGACGTCTAAAAGCATTGCTGGTATGATTAGAGAGAGACCCTGGGCCGAGTAGCTGATGCGATTCTTTTATGTTGCCAAAAATTCGCATTGCGAATTTTCGGCAACATAAAAAAATCGCATCAGCTACTCGGCCCTTCTTTTGCATCAGAGCCAATCAGAATAACTCGAATATTTGCGTTATTCTGATTGGCTCTGATGCAAAAGAAGCGCGGAGAAGATAATCGCGCAATATTCCTTTTGCCGAATATTCAAGTTATTCTGATTGGCTCTGATGCGCCCTTCTTTTGCATCAGAGCCAATCAGAATAACTTGAATATTCGGCAAACAGAATATTGCGCGATTATCTTCTCCGCCCTTCTTTTGCCCCCTTATTCTCCTTTCTTTTAAGTAGAGTTAGTGTAGAGTTAGTGTTTAGTGCATATTAGTTTAGTAATACAGGAAATGATCTCCGTTTATGAGAATTTCGCAATCATTTTCGCATTAGCGAAATTTCGCAAATTTTTTTTGGATAAAATATCACGAATATTCGATATTAGCGAATATTCGCAAATATTCTTCTATATATTCGCGCAATATCGCGAAATCGAATATGGCGTATTCCGCTCAACACTACTAGGCATCATCTTTTGAAATAGGAAGTGGATAGCTACATCTTTGACCTTAAATTACAAAATGATTGCATGGTACTTCTCCAGCTTGTTTAGAGCAGTGGTGGGCAAACTACGGCCCGCGGGCCGTATACGGCCCGGCGGACCTTTTAATCCGGCCCCCGGGCGGGCACTGGGTATGGCATTGTAGTGGCTGGCCGCTGGGCGAATTACATTGCAACGTCTCGTCCTGGATGGTCAGTGGTTAGCAGCTAGCTGGAGAGAGGAGACGTTGCGCGATGTAATTCGCTAGCAGCTAGGGGGCGTGGCCGTGGGCAGAGTACGGCTTGAGCCGTACGTGCTGGCGCAGGCAGGGAGTTGACGTCACGTCAGATGACGTCAACTCCTTTCCGCGCGCCTGTGAGGAGCAATCCATGTGCCGTGAGCCTGTGAACAGTGACTGGCGGCTGGCCCAGAAATGTCAGTCATCCATCACATCGGGACTTTCATCTGTACTGATGGTAAGTGATCGTTGCTATGCGATACAGACTGATATTATTCTATACTTCTATCTATTTTCTCTGGTGTCTGTCACTTGTCATGCTTTGTGCCCAATTTATCTTCTCTTTTTTTAGTTTCTGACATCAGCTGGTTTATGTAATTTTAGCAGAAAATGCACCAATATATTGCAAACCAAATGGGCACAAAGCATTACAAGCAACAGACACCACAGACAATAGATATGGTAAGAGAAGCCACTGTGTTCATCAATTGTCACCACTGTGCCATGCCATGAAAAGCAATTACTGTGCCATCAATTGTCACCACGGTGCCATGCCATCAAACACAGCCACTGTGCCATCAATTGTCACCACTGTGCCATGCCATGAAAAGCAATCACTGTGCCATCAATTGTCACCACTGTGCCATGCCATCAAAAACAATCACTGTGCCATAAATTGTCACCACTGTGCCATGCCAAATGCAGCCACTGTGCCATACCATCAAAAGCAATCACTGTGCCATCAATTGTCACCACTGTGTCATGCCATCAAAAGCAATCACTGTGCCATCAATTCTCACCACTGTGCCATGCCATCAAAAGCAATCACTGTGCCATCAATTGTCACCACTGTGCCATGCCATCAAAAACAATCACTGTGCCATCAATTGTCACCACTGTGCCATGCCAAATGCAGCCACTGTGCCATGCCATCAAAAGCAATCACTGTGCCATCAATTGTCACCACTGTGCCATGCCATCAAAAGCAATCACTGTGCCATCAATTGTCACCACTGTGCCATGCCAAATGCAGCCACTGTGCTATGCCATCAAACGCAGCCACTGTGCCATTAATTGTCACCACTGTGCCATGCCATCAAAAGCAATCACTGTGCCATCAATTGTCACCACTGTGCCATGCCAAATGCAGCCACTGTGCCATGCCATCAAACAGCCACTGTGCCATCAATTGTCACCACTATGCCATGCTATCAAAAGCAATCACTGTGCCATCAATTGTCACCACTGTGCCATGCCAAATGCAGCCACTGTGCCATGCCATCAAAAGCAATCACTGTGCCATCAATTGTCACCACTGTGCCATGCCATCAAAAGCAATCACTGTGCCATTAATTGTCACCACTGTGTCATGCCATCAAAAGCAATCACTGTGCCATCAATTGTCACCACTGTGCCATGCCATCAAAAGCAATCACTGTGCCATCAATTGTCACCACTGTGCCATGCCATCAAAAACAATCACTGTGCCATCAATTGTCACCACTGTGCCATGCCAAATGCAGCCACTGTGCCATGCCATCAAAAGCAATCACTGTGCCACCAATTGTCACCACTGTGCCATGCCATCAAAAGCAATCACTGTGCCATCAATTGTCACCACTGTGCCATGCCAAATGCAGCCACTGTGCTATGCCATCAAACGCAGCCACTGTGCCATTAATTGTCACCACTGTGCCATGCCATCAAAAGCAATCACTGTGCCATCAATTGTCACCACTGTGCCATGCCAAATGCAGCCACTGTGCCATGCCATCAAACAGCCACTGTGCCATCAATTGTCACCACTATGCCATGCTATCAAAAGCAATCACTGTGCCATCAATTGTCACCACTGTGCCATGCCAAATGCAGCCACTGTGCCATGCCATCAAAAGCAATCACTGTGCCATCAATTGTCACCACTGTGCCATGCCATCAAAAGCAATCACTGTGCCATTAATTGTCACCACTGTGCCATGCCAAATGCAGCCACTGTGCCATGCCATCAAACGCAGCCACTGTGCCATCAATTGTCATTGTTGTGCCATCAAATGCAGCCACTGTGCCATCAATTGTTACCAATGTGCCATCAAATGCAGCCACTGTGCAATCAAATGTAGTTTTGCAAAATAACTATTTTTATGCTTTTCTACCTTAAATTAATCTAAACATTTAATGTTACAAATTTAAATTTCACTTATATTAATTCACACATACACACCGTCCATCTACTCTTGGTCAGGCCCCCGGGTCCAATATATGAACCCATTGCGGCCCTCGAGTCAAAAAGTTTGCCCACCCCTGGTTTAGAGGCATCTCTAGTAAACTATGTATATAGTGTGGTTCCTTGACTTCTATTTTAACATACTGCTCCACTATAATTTTTGTTTTCAGCTAAACCCATTAACCATAACACCAAATCTTAACAACATCAAGCAGTGACAATGAAATTTGTAATTACTACACAAGCTTTCGATTATACAAATCTGTATGTGGCAATCCCAGTTTACAAAAAGTTTGTGCTTTCTGCCCTCTGAAATCATAACCAATGCATGGGTTCAGTAACTGAAAAAGAGGATATTATGGAAACGAATTTCCATAAATTCATATTTCAGATTAGCCCAGCTGGTAAGAGTGAGCTTTATAAGATTTTTTATTAATTTTTTTCCTGGGTGGTCATCTGCTTTAAGGGTTTAAAGTTATGTTGCTCTTTCAGATGTAAAGCATTCTGAGAAATGTTGCAGACAGGCATGAAGCCTACCAAGAACATAAGATAAGAAGAAATAAAGGGAAAATCAAGGGAGCCCACAATAAGTCTTGTGTCCAGAATCTTTATTAAGGAGATAAGGTTTGCCTGAAAGCTGTTTTTATTGAACACTATTAATTTTCCCGTGTTTGCTTTTTCCGCTCATTAGTTAAATACCTATAACTCGGCCCTATCTCTCTCCACACCTGATGTTTTGCTATTCACACTGCTTTCCTCTTATCTCTAATAGCTGTTTGTGCTCACTGTGGGTTCATAGTTATCCGTGCCGTTCTGTGCCTGGCATTTCCATTTAAGGCTCCTCTCCCCATAATCCTCTAGATACACAAAGACAGAGCTTTTAAATGCTTGTCATCAGCATGTTCTCCAGGACTGCTTCATAAATACAAACAACATGCACTTAACCCTCTGGAGATTAGACATGCCCTGGTGCTGAAGGTGTTAAAAAGATTATGCGCCCTGCTAGCAAATCAGTGATAGCAAAACTAATGGGCTAAATATGGACATTTAACACCCCTTTAATGATAAGCATATTAGGTAAGGTGACCAGATTTTTTAAATTAAATCCGGAGACATATTTTTTTTTTACTAGTAATGGCAACAATCAGCGACTTTCTGCCTCTCAAGTCTTTCACTCCGGGCCTCGGCTACTACTGGGTGGGGAGCGGAGGAAGATCACTCCTCCAGGGAAGGCAAGGAGATAAGCAAGTGGCTGGGCAGGATTTGAGCCAAGGCAGAAGAACATGCGAGTGGAGCTGAATGGGCAGTCGCCCGAAACTGAAGAAATATTCCCTCCGCTCCGACCTGCAAATGATCATCAGGAAGGGGCACAGATAATGAAAAAAATACAACCCCCCTATGCTAGTAGGCACGGCGGAGTGGGGTGTTTAATTCTATTTTTTTTATTTTAATTCTGCACTGACTGTCTTTGAAATTGCCCCTGCCCCCTATTAAATCCAATCTGGGGACAAAACCAGGGACAGACTTGGTCCGGGGACAGTGTCCTCAATCAGGGGACTGTCCCCTGAAACTGGGGATGTCTGGTCACCCTAATATTAGGTGCAAATGCTAGTTCAGCAAATAGAAGTTACAAGAAAACATTTTTATTACTCAGCATATGAGGACACAGAGCGATAATTATTATTTAAAAATCATTAAAAGTTTTTGAGGACTGATGGAAATACTTATATGACTATATCCTCGCCATATACATTTATAAAAGTATCCTTTTATAGGTTAGTTTCTGACATATTTTATAATTTTGTTCTAGTAACTGCAATTATTGTGTAAGTTCATTCAAAATATATATTCCTCTTTTAAACTGGAACACCAATAGAGTATAATAAAAGGAAATGTCATTTTCTTTTTGTTTTGCCTCTACATTTATAGCACATTTTAAAATTTTCAACATAGAATTAGATTAGACATTTTTTCATCTGATCCAATTAAAATTGTATTAATTTGTATGACAAATTCTTTGCATTATCAGCAAGAATGTCTGCCTTTAGTAAATATAGCAAATGATGCACATAGTGCTGACAAAATGATGAGCAATGTTAAAGTAATGTGTTCAATTTTTGAACAGCAATTGTTTGCCTTTTAGATCATTAATACAGTTTTCATTTTATGCTGAAACCTTTTTCTGTTTCCTTTATTTAAGCACATAGGGCCGGATTCACGTAAGTTTTACGGCGGCGTATCTAGAGATACGCCGTCGTAAGTACAAATGTGCGCCATTGTATTTTTACGCCGATTCGCAAAGCTAGATACGCCCTAAAACAAGGCTTCAGCCGCCCGACGTAACTTGCCTACGCCGCCGTATCTTGGGCGCATAGTTACGCTGGGCGCATTCGGCGTTCCCATGTTGAATATGCAAATGAGTAAGATACGCCGATTCCCGAACGTAGATGCACCAGGTGGAAAAGATATGCGGTTTGCGTAAGGGTTACGTCCGGCGTAAAGCTATTCCACCATATAGGTGTCGCAACCCATTCAAAGGTATGGACGACGAAACAGCCATCGTATGTTACGTCGTTTACGTAGTACGTGAATAGGGCTGTGTGTAGGTTTTGTTCACGTCGTAGGCAGTGTATTGACGTATCTTAGGCAGCTATTTCGACGTAACTGTGAGCATGCGCACTGGGATGCTTCCAAGAGCCAACGCATGCGTAGTTCGTTTTTTGAAGCTCAGCCCATCATTTGCATGGAGTCACGCTTCATTTAAATGTTACATGCCCATTTCCACCTACTTTGACTCAGGTCGGCTTACGCAGACAACTTTATGCTACGCCGGTGCAACGTTGAGCGCATATTCTTTGTGAATAGAATGCTTGCCGCTCCACGTTGCGCCGGCGTAGCGTAAAGAACATACGCTACGCCAGAATAAAGATGCGCCGATCTATGTGAATCCGGGCCATAAAGTTTTGAAATGCTAAATCCAGTATTACTTTGATTGTGATACTATTATTTTTCTTTTTCTAATACTAGGATTGTTATGTGAGCAAATACAGTGGTTACCCTAGTTGGCCTGTTCTGCACATATTTGAGTTGAAATACCCCAGTCACTATTGTTAAAAAGCACACAGTTAAGGAAAGTAGGAGAATGTCCTTATCTTCCTAAAAATAATATTAATAATTAAGCAACAGTGTAATGCTGGTAAAATATTTAGAAAGAAAGATCAGCAATGGCAATCTCGATGCTCCCCTTATGACATGTTTCCTTTAACCACTTGCCTACTGTGCACCTACACCCCCTTCCTGCCCAGACGAAATTTAAGCTTCCGGCACTGCGTCGCCTTAACTGACAATTGCGCGGTCGTGCGACGTGGCTCCCAAACAAAATTGGCGTCCTTTTTTTCCCACAAATAGAGCCTTCTTTTGGTGGTATTTGATCACCTCTGCGGTTTTTATTTTTTGCGCTATAAACAAAAATAGAGCGTAAATTTTGAAAAAAAATGCAATATTTTTTACTTTTTGCAATAATAAATATCCCCAAAAATATATTAAAAAAATATTTTTTTCCTCAGTTTAGGCCGATACGTATTCTTCTACATATTTTTGGTAAAAATAAAATGCAATAAATAATTTATCGATTGGTTTGCGCAAAATTTATAGTGTTTACAAAATAGGGGATAGTTTATGGCATTTTTATTATTTTATTTATTATTTTATTTTTTACTATTAATTGCGGCGATCTGCGATTTTTTTATTGGGACTGTGACGTTATGGCGGACACTTCGGACACTTTTGTGACATTTTTGGGACCATTTACATTTATACAGTGAACAATGCTATAAATATGCATTGATTACTGTATAAATGTGACTGGCAGTGAAGGGGTTAACCACTAGGGGGCGGGGAAGGGGTTAAATATGTGTCCTATGAGTGTTCTAACTGTGGGGGGAGGGGGGGTGACTGGGGGAGGTGACCGATTGTGTCCCTATGTACAAGGAACACAATCTGTCTCCTCTCTCCCTGACAGGGACGTGCAGCTCTGTGTTTACACACAGAGCTCCACGTCCCCACTCAGTTACTGGGCAATCGCGTGTGCCCGGCGGCGATCGTTGCCGCCGGGCACTCGCACCGGGATCCCAGCAGAGCGGCGCGTGCATGCGTGCGCCGCCGGCGGCGCGCACGCGCCCGCCCGCGGCTTTAAAGAGACAGCACGTCATATGACGTGCTGTCAGGACAATGGAGTCCTCCGCCCGCCGTCATTTGACGGTGGGCGGTGGACAAGTGGTTAAAGGAAGTTTACTGGTTAGGTCAAGAGGTACCAGGGATTACGAATAAAGTTTTAAAAGATTAGGTTCAGGTACAAAGTTAGGTGTAGGGGATGAGTTTTGGTTAGGAATGTGGTTAAGGAGGTAGGTTGAGGTCAATTATTACGTTTAAGGGTTACACTAAAGTTTATAAAGGTTCATATGTTAGGTTAATTAAAAGAAAAATAAAATAATGTAAAATCTGCTCCTCCAGCAATTCCTAGTCTCTGACAGTAATGCCGTGTACACACGATCATTTTTCAGCATGAAAAAAACACTGTTTTTGAATGATCGTGTGTGGGCTACACATCATTTTTCAGGTTCTGAAAAAAAAAAAAAAAATGGGTTGTAAAAAATGATTGTGTTTGTGTGTGGGCTAAAACTACGTTTTAAACCTGCACATGCTCAGAAGCAACTTATGAGATGGGAGCGCTCGTTCTGGTAAAACTACCGTTCATAATGGAGTAAGCACAATTATCACGCTGTAACAGACAGAAAAGCGCAAATCGTCTTTTACTAACAAGGAATCAGCTAAAGCAGCCCAAAGGCGAATAGAACTTCCCCTATAGAGTGCCGTCGTATGTGTTGTACGTCACCGCGCTTTGTTCATAATTTTTTTTAAACGATGGTGTGTGGGCAATATCATTTTTAATGATGAAGTTGGAAAAACATTGTTTTTGGACATGCTGAAAAACACCTTTTTTTTTCATGCTGAAAAATGATCGTGTGTACGCGCCATAAGTTTTTAATTTTCACTAAAAAGCAGCCTAATAGACATGCTACTTATATCACTTGCATCACAACAATTGGAATTAGGGGCATTTGCAGAGTCATGGTGACACGGTAAGTGCTCCTTTAGAACTGGGTTCAACTGTGAAGCCAGCAAACCCGATTTGGTAGCAGTGGAAGTATTGTGGTGCAGGTTCTTGTACAATTTATTGATTCCCGTAAACCTCATTCACGATAACAGTTCAGGTATTTATGGCTTTGAAATGGATGCCATCAAGACAACCACATAGGGCCAGATTCAGGTAGAGTTAGGCTGGAGTATCTGTGATACTCCAGCCTAACTGTCACTTTAAGCCGGCGTTTCTGTTTTCTGTAACCAGAAAACAAGAAACGCCGGGTTGGAGTTCCGATGCGATCGGCGTAATTGAATTTCGCCATCGCATCACAAATTTAATTTAAAAATGGCGCCGGGGGCGTTCCCGCTGATTTACGCTGAAAAAATATGTTAATCAGCAGGAATCGGAAATTCACGATCGTTTTCGGGCGCGACGCAGTGACTTTCCGACGTTTCCGTAAGCGATACGCGACGTAAAGATAAAGCAGCCCCCTAGTGGAGTATCCTATGTTAAGTATAGCCATCGTCATCGCGTCGAAAAAAATAAATTTGCGTCGCTTGCGTAAAACGTTCATGAATGGGGATGTGACGTCATTGACGTTCACTGACAGAATTTGGAGCATGCGCACTGGGATGTATTGACACTCGACGCATGCGCAGTACGTTCGCCGCGGGATCGCGTTTAGTTTAAATAATACACGCCCCGTACCCGCCCAATTTGAATTCCGCCGGCTCATTTGCAATGCGCTGCCGCAACTTTAGGAGCAAGTGCTTCATGAATAACAGCACTTGCTCCTAAAATTT
This sequence comes from Rana kukunoris, assembly GCA_029574335.1. Lineage (NCBI taxonomy): Eukaryota > Metazoa > Chordata > Amphibia > Anura > Ranidae > Rana > Rana kukunoris. The sequence continues at coordinate 80,262 of JAJQKJ010000265.1, read as the reverse complement.
CGGCAGAGTAACGTAAATGAGAAGCGTTACTCCAGAGCAAAGATGCTCCCATCTACCTGAATCTGGCCCATATATTTTATTTTGATGAAAACAAATACACCCCTTCAGTGGAACAAAATGAACAATTAAAACAGCCTACCTCTGAATTACCATGCAGTGACTGAATTCTGAGAGATTTGCAATTAAATCAATAGCAATATGTAACCTTGGATCGTCAGGAACTGTTAATGGAAGATATTGGTCATCTTCATATTGATCTTGTTGCATGTGCTAGTTGTGCAAGCCACAAAATTATTTTCCATTCTCTGAAAATTGGTCAACAACAATATGAACCAGAGAAAAGTGTAGAGTGTAGAGTGTTGAACATTTAAGGACAAACACATATCCATTATGGCAGCCATAATCCGCGCATGCGCATTAGCAATTGGCACGCAACGGCGAACGCATGTTAGCAATGGCTAACGTGCGTATGCAAATCGTGCTAATTACCAGTGTTTTGCTGGCCTATTTAAGGACTCCAATTTCTCTCATAAATCACTGGATTATCGTCAGCTCTGTATCCTGTGTTCCTGTGTTTCTTGCTCGTGTTTAATTACCTGTTACCGACCCGGCTTACCCTGACCTGCTCTGGCTTCTCTCTTGGCTCTGAACCTGGCTTGTTTTACGGACCTGCTCTTGCCTGTTCCAGATTGACTTCCTGTGTTTGACCCCGGCTTGATCACAACTACACCTCCTGCCTCTGCTTCTGACTGCCTTCCTGTGTTTGACCCCCGGCCTGGCTTCTGACGTTGTCTCTGCCTTTCCACCTGTTTAGATCCACCAGTACCTCCAGGGAATCATTGGCTGTTGGCTTTGGTGTCGCCATATATCACCAGGCAGGACACCGTTATGCGCAAAGCCAAGCCAAGCCATAAGTGCTGAGCAGAGGCTAGTTGCCACGTTACGTTATCTGGCAACTGGGAGAAGCCTTCAGGACTTGAAGTTCACAACAGGCATCACCCCCCAGGCTCTGGGCCTCATCATTTCAGATACCTGTTCTGCCATTATACAGGTTCTACAGGATGACTATATGAGGGTAAGTTTTCTCCTTTTATATCACATTTAATGTATTTAATGTATGCTAATGTATTGTATTTATTTCCTCCTTCCCTAATTACCAAGTTTGTAATATGCTGTGAATGTCCCCTTTGCCCCCATGCATGCTGTAAGCTCTTATTGCCCCTTATTTGGCCTACATGCATATTTCCCTTCACTTCCCTCCCTAGCATCCTGGGCCAAAACACACCTAGCCTAGTCACTTCCCAATGTATTGTGTTATATCCATTGTAATGCTTTATCCCCCCCTCTAAAATGTGTTCTAAAGTATAGCTTCCCCAATTTTATTTTATTTTTTTGTAGAACTCCCAAACTCAACTAGCCCCCCCCCCTCAAAAATGTGTTCTAAAGTATAGCGTCCCCATTTTTTTTGTAGAACTCCCAAACTCATCTAGCCCCCCCTCAAAAATGTGTTCTAAAGTATAGCTTCCCCAATTTTTTTATTTTTTTTGTAGAACTCCCAAGCTCATCTAGCCCCCCCCCCCCCCCAATTGTGACAATGGTCCATCAGAGGGGGTAAGGAATGTGATAATTGTGCCTTATATTTTTGTTGTAAAATGCTCTTTAAAATAAATGTTTGAACGATTATTATGTCTTTGTATAACCTGCTTGCAATGTTATTTGCCAAAGTAATTTTATTTTCTTTTGATTCCACAGCTTCCGTCCACGCCACAGGAATGGCAGACTGTGGCATCAGAGTTTTCTACACGGTGGAACTTCCCCAACAGCGGTGGAGCCATTGACGGCAAGCAAGTCCGCATCGTGCCACCACCCCGTTCTGGTTCCCAGTTCTTTAACTACAAGGGGTTTAACCTCCCTGGCGGTATTCCCGAGCGTGACTCGGGGTTAACATTCAGTGCCAGAAGCGGTAACCCCGAGTCACGCTCGGGGTGCATTTTTTTTTTCCCCCGGTCAGACTAGCCTCCCTGGCGGTCTTCACGTGTGTGGCACGGGGTGAGATTTTTAAGCTAATATCGGTAACCCCGTGCCACACACGCGCTTACCTCGCTGGATGCAGAAAAAGTTTACTTACCTTTTCTCTGCGATCCAGCGATGAATCCCCGCAGTACACGGCGGGCGGATGTCCGCCTGATGCTGTGTGTACCTCCGATTCCCTTCCCTGCGAGCGTCGCGACGTAGGGGGGGGAACGGCGCCAAATTTAAAAAAGTAAACAAACACTATACATACAGTACACTGTAATCTTATAGATTACAGTACTGTATGTAAAAAATACACACCCCCCATGTCCCTAGTGGTCTGCCCTGTACACTACATGTCATTTTGTATAATAAAAACTTTTCTTTCTCCCTGCAAACTGTAGATTGCCCATAGCAACCAAAAGTGTCCCTTTTATGGCAAAAATTGTTTTAGAGCAGCTAAAAAACAGCGATAATAAATCAGAATCACTTGCAGAATTTAGCGATAGCGATTTATGGGGAAATTCGTCATAAAAAAAAAAAAAAAATGACAGCAAAAATTCTGCAACTGAGCAAATTTCAGTGATTTTGATTTGATTACATTATTGAATAATTTTTACTATAATTATATTATCATTTGTGATCATTTTTTATAATTATTTATTATATTATAATTTTTAATTAAAAAAAAAAAAAAAAATCATACCCGGGATGCCTATTAGACTCTTGTTTGAATAGATTTAAGTGAGTTATTCCTAAGAATTACAAGCCTACAGTATAAAACGCCAAATTCCCTTGCAAATAATGGTACCGCTTTTAGCACCTAAAATCTTAAAGAATCATACCGCCAGGGAGGTTAATAGTATTGTGCTGATGGCGGTGGTGTAAGCACAGTACGAATTCCTCTATGTGGATGTGGGGAAGAATGGCCAGATGTTGGATGGCGTAAGGCGTATTTTGTCTCCTTTGCAAAGATGGATGGATTTCACTTTGTCATACTTCCAGATTGCAGCCCTCAGTTTTACCCATCTGGTAATAGCTAGTGAATTGACAAGCACCTAAATTGTAGCACCAAATTATCAGGCAAGAGAGTAGCCTGTTACCTGGCAGAGGTTGTGACAGATATTATTAAGAATGGCCAGATGTTGGATGGGGGAACCTTCAGGCAGAGGAAGTTTGCTCTTCGTCTCCAGAGTGATGATCTAGCATTGTCACCGGATGCAGAGAATGTTGAAGGACTCCCCTTTGTGTTTCTGGCGGAGAAAGCCTTTAGCCTGGGACCACATCTCATGAGGCCATTCCCCCAAAGGATCCTCACCCCAGAAAGGATCGTGATAATGGCCAGCCTGTTTCTAACCTCATTACATATGGTGGAGTACAAATGGAATTACATCATTTTTTGCTGCTGCATCTTGCACAATTATTTAAGAAGACAGTCTCCGACCTATATGGCCGCAGTTGGGCCCGAGGCTGGACTTACCTCTGACGAACTCACATTGACGGGCCTTGAACCTCCCCGTACTGGATTGCCCCCCCCCCCAAAGTGCCCATGCAGTCCAGGATCAGTATGTGGACTATTTCATGGGTAGGGGGGCCATTCCTTTGCAAAACAATCTGTAAATTGTACTTTTGTACCAAAATCAAAACAAAATCTGATTACAAAACATTTTGGATGTATTGCTTGTGTTTATTTTAGCTGTCTCCTAATTTTTCATACTGTCCTACATGTAGTGTCAATTGTATTTTCATTATCAACTAACAACTATTTAGTTGTTAGAGCAGGCAGCAAGGAAGGCTGTCAGGAAGAGCAAGAAGTGATGGCCTTGCTTCAAGGTGGTCTGACAGAAGGAAGCCTGCTGTAGTACCACAACCTTGGGACATCTATCTGACCTGCTGCTGTTCATGACCTCTGGGAGTACAAGACCAGATTGGGCTCCATCCTGTATGTGCCTCTCAATGTCCCAATTTTAGTCTCCACACAAATGGCAGCAGGTTTTTCAGTGCTGCCTTGTATTTATTTACTTTATATTCTTTACCAGAATAAATGGACATTTTTTGTTTACAGTTCATACTTGTCTATGTGTTTTTCCTCCAATCAAAAATGTAGCTTGTGAGTAGGCAGGTTAGCTTTAAAATTTAAAAAAAAGTCTAATTATAAAGGGACAGATCAGATAAGATCAAACAATAATGTTACACTGGTGTTAACTTGACAGACACCAAAAAAATAAAACATGGAGATGACTAGAAATTAACTAATAATTAAATTATAATTAAAAATGAAGATCTGTATTTGAAAAAAAAAAAAGCCCTATATAAAATATTCCTAAATATTCATGATATCAGCATGAAAAAGGTTTCAAAAAGTTAGTTAGAACTCTGTGTGAATATCAGCAGCAAAAGAAGATAATTATTGTTCATTTTTGTCCTATTCTAAAGATGGTTTAAATTGCCAGCATTTAAACGATGCAATCATTTTTGCATCATCTCCATTACAAACGCTACTTTTACCGAAGGTGCGCTCCCGTCTCATACTTTATTCTGAGCATGCACGGGCTTCTAAGCATTTCTAAGCATACACACGATCGTGTTTCTCGACGAAAACCAGCCCGACGAGGAACACGACGAGGAAATTGAGACTCCCGTCGAGGAAAAAGAGAACTTGTTCTCTTTTTTCCTCGTTGAGTTCCTCGACAGTTTTCTTGATGAAAAGCATACACACGACCATGTTCCTCGGCAAAAAAGCTCTGCCACCAAGTTTCTTGATGGATTCTGTCGAGGAAACCAATCGTGCGTACGAGGCCTTAGGCTACATTCATACCCGAGCATTTTCAGCTCATAAAATGCTTGTAAAACACCTGAAAATGCCCAACAGACAAAATCCTATTCATTTATATGGCACCCATTCACATCTGAGCGTTTTGCCACCTAAAGTAAAAGGCCTGAAAAACGTCTTAAGCTCAAAAAAGAACATGAGCTTTTTTGGGGCAGCTTACAGGCAAAAAACACGCAACTTTGAAACGCTCAAGTGTGAATGCAGCCTGAGTGACAGTTTAACATCAGGAGTGAATATGGAATATACATTTGCCTTGTCTGGCACAGATAATTGGTATGGCCTACTTTTCTGTATGATTCAGCAGTATTCTAATTTACATTGGTGAAAATCCTATAGCAAGAAAAGCCTGGAAAGAAACAAGAAAAAAATCTGCAAAAATATCAGTCAAAGCTTTCATAAATTATTGGCTGATTTTCCCAACACTCAACAGACAGATACTAGTTTCGGTTGTATAGAGTCTCTATTGCCTTGCCTATGATGTGCCATGGATTTTTTGAGTATATGTAGTGATTGCAGATTATTAATGAGGCCATCATGGTCTGCTTCATATTCTTCCTTTCTCTAAAAACTGAAGCACCTCACCACAGACTTCTAAGAATCTCTGGAGATGCGAATTCTGACTAGCCAGAGAAATAGAAGAAGCAATATTGTGATGATAAATCGTTTGAAGAAAACTTCATGCAGCAAGCTTCAACAACACAATGCAATGTAACATTTACAGACTATATTAACTTCATCTAACTGAACTTTAATGTAAACCTAAGCTTTATTTGCTGACCCATTATTTTGCCCTGCATTGACCATACACAGGTTGCTTTTCCCCCCTTTTCTTTTAGTCCCCCCAACCCCCTAAAATAATGTTAAATACACAGTGCTTCTGGATATGAGGAAGCATGTCCCCTTCCTTCCACAATACATTGTGGGTTAGCGGTCAGTCAACAGTCCCAGACACTTTTTTTTTTTTTTTTTTTTAACAAACAGTTGTGCTTTATTGAAAATTATGCATTAGACAACATATGCAGAGAGACAGATGCATATCACAAACCAGATAAGCAAACAAAAGTCATAGTAGGCTAGTGCAGTACATCCTACATGAATCATTGCAGGCAATAAACGTTGCACAAAGTCCGTGAACCAAACCCATTAAAGATTCCCCAAAAAAAAAAAAAAAAAAATAAGAAACCTGATAATAACAGCAGTAGGTATATCTAACATCTAGACCCCACCCTCCAACACTTGTCAAATCAACATCCAAGGGCCCCACACCTTTTCGAATTTCCAATGACATCCCCTGTTGGAATAGGTCATTTTATACAATGGCAGGGATGCATTTACCATAGCCTCCCAGGCGGACAATGCCGGCTGATCCGGGGACACCCACTTCATCAGAATTTCTTTTTTGGCATAATAGAGGAGGTGGGCAATGAGAAGCTTGGAATGATGAGAGCGCTGATCGTCATCAGGAATGCCCAACAAGGCCAGGGAGGGCGTAGGGACCAGGTCAAGCTGCATCCGAAGGTTGATTTCATAAAAGACCGCTCTCCAGTATGCCAAAATGACGGGGCATTCCCAGAACATATGTATGTATTATGTAAAATAAGGGGGTGTTGTCTGCGCTGAAAGTGAACAGGGGGGGAGGAGGGGGGGGGTGTGGGTGATAGGGGTGAATGGATGGGACGGGTGGCTGGATGGGTGGATGCAGGTGGGTTTAGGACAACATGATAACCAACATAATCGAAACAATGATGTGAATGAATAAACACATAAGGGTGATAACCAATAAATACAAAAATTATTACAATAATTATTACAATAAGGAAAAACCCAACACACTAGCCAGTGTAATGTGAAACCAGTGAAAAACAATCCTAAATCCAAACTATAAGACCAGAGAAAATTCCATGAGGAAATGCCTCTGGATGGAAAAAATATGAAATAAATAAAGTCTCTAGTGAAAAAACCCAAGAGTCCAGATAAGTCCAAATTGAAATGGTGGTGCCAGGAAAGGGTGACAGCAGAAAGCACCTCAGGTGGTCCCCAGCTCCTCACCTCAAGGCTATAGCTCGGATAGCCTGCAACAGCACCTCCCGGTGGAGGACAGTGATCCCTCGGCAGGGCAAGCAGCAGAGGCACTCCTCAGCGGTAAAGGTAAAGCAAAAAAGAAGAAAGCGAGTGAGTGACAATAAAAGACGTCTGGTAGGCAACTAGTGTCACTCGTACATCCACTCACCCCGGGGTGATGGATGATGGGCCTATCTCCCACGAACAGCGAGTTCGTACTTCTAATGGCAGATATCCTCTTCTAAGCTGGCCAGATGGTCACTCACAACAAGGGATCTCTCAGATGGCATACATGATAAAAGAAACAGACCATAGCGCAATCCCGCAAGGTAAAAAACACATTTAATAAAAAAATAAAACTCACATTTAAAACGATCCAAAAGGCACAAAACAAACAGACGTCAGGAACACACTGCGTCAGGCGTGTGGACTCTGTGGCTCCTAGGATCCCTACGCGTCTCGTCACACCTCGTGACTTCCTTAGGGGATAATGCTGGTGAGACTTCCTAATCTTAAATACACTGCTCAGTTGTCTGCTTTCCTGGACGCATAGCGGCCATTTTCCCGTAGCCCGCACTCGTGATTGGATGGTAAGTATGCTAAAATGATCGCCGTCTTACCTGTGACACTTCCTATTAGCAAGTAGGAGTGGCTCCAGGGATGGACATGGGGTGATGAAAGGGGCAGATCAGTGTCTGGTGTAGTGACACCCGAATGGTATACCAATACACTATCTGGATGTCTGCTGTACTGGACGCATGGCGGCCATTTTCCCGTAGCCTATGTTGATAATGGAATGTAAGATTAGCATCCTATAGTGGTGGCCATTTTGCCTGGGACACTTCCTATTTGTGGGTAGGAGTGGTTACAGAGCGGGGCATGCTGGTAATGGAATGGGAGGCGGAGTGGGCAGATAGAATATACCTCCCATTTGTTACCAACAAAGTATACCAATACACTGTCTGGATGTCTGCTGTACTGGACACATGGCGGCCATTTTCCCGTAGCCTATGTTGATAATGGAATGTAAGTTTAGCATACTATAGTGGTGGCCATTTTGCCTAGGACACTTCCTATTTGTGGGTAGGAGTGGTTACAGAGCGGGGCATGCTAGTAATGGAATGGGAGGCGGAGTGGGCAGATAGAATATACCTCCCATTTGATACCAACAAAGTATACCAATACACTATCTGGATGTCTGCTGTACTGGACGCATGGCGGCCATTTTCCCGTAGCCTATGTTGATAATGGAATGTAAGATTAGCATACTATAGTGGTGGCCATTTTGCCTGGGACACTTCCTATTTGTGGGTAGGAGTGGTTACAGAGCGGGGCCTGCTAGTAATGGAATGGGAGGCGGAGTGGGCAGATAGAATATACCTCCCATTTGATACCAACAAAGTAACATGGCCCAATAACCCGTTTCCAAACAGAGATGTGGCGAAATGTTAGAATTAAAAATGTAAAATATAAAGGGAGAATGAATAATAATAATTCCCTATTCCTAAAATTGAGGGTAAAGGTATATAGAAGTATAAACGGATGTATAAACGGATGGAGGGCCATATATATAACCCACTGCCCAGCAGATAGGGCAGAGAGAAAACATGGATTAAAGGGTTTCCCTGATAGCATCCTCTGAAGATAGCTAGGCTCTAGCAAGAGCTGCAGAGACAACACACATGACACATATAGGGCGATTTTGCTATACAATCGACCTGATTGGTATAGATATATGCATGAGACTCCAAATGTATACAAATAAATACATATAATGCGCACACATAATGAATAAAATGAACAAACCTAGATCTAGCGTATAGGAAAGGGGGGGGGGGGAGGGGAAGGCTGATCCTAGACAAGACAACGCTCTTAGAAGTCATTAAGAAAACAATTCAGATCGAAATCAATATTGAGTCCTCTTGGGGCAAAAGTATCCATAGAGAAGATAAACTTGGATTCTAGTTGGCTAAGCGACCTGACTTTATGACCCCCCCGCCAGGGTCTATTATAGGGTGCTATCCCCCAGAATTTGAGATGGGACGGGTCTTTGTTATGGACTGCCTCAAAGTGTCTAGAGACACTATGCTTGTCGAAACCTTTAATGATATTTTGCACATGTTCTTTTACCCGTATCCTCAATAAGCGTTTGGTACGACCTACATACTGTAGGCCGCAGCTGCACTCTAGTACATATACTGCTCCCAAGGTATTACATCCAACAAAATCTTTAATCTCATACTCTGTTCCGTTGCTGTTGGATATGAATTTTGTTTTCTTTTCATTGGGGCGTTTTGTGCGTGTACAAGCGTAGCATCGCTTACAGGGGTAGAATCCTTTGCCGGTAAAAAACGTCAGCTGTTTCTTGGGCGGGTTGATGACTCCCTTTACCAGTTGGTCTCTAAGGGTAGGAGCCCTCTTGTAAATGAAATTGGGCTTCTCAGGCAGAATCGTTCCCAATTTGATATCGGTTTTTTAGAATATGCCAATGGCGGGAGAATATTTTTTCTATTTTCTTATAATGGATGTTATAATCTAATATAACTGGGACTCCATCTATTTTACTGGTAGGTTTCTTCTTAGTGGCTAGAAGGTCTTTTCTTGGGATGTTGGTGACTTCCTGAATCTTCTCTTGGATGAACGTGTCATCGTAACCCTTTTGTGTAAACCTTTCTCCTATTAGGTTAGCTTGAACTTTAAACTCCTCTATTTCTGTACAATTCCGTCTTAGTCTTAGCATTTGGCCTTTAGGGATGTTAAATAGCCAATTCCTATGGTGGCAGCTAGTAATGGGGAGGTAGCTGTTCCTGTCGACGCTTTTAAAGAACGTCTTAGTAGTGAACCTTTCGTTTTTACGGGAGATCTCTAAATCTAGGAAGGGAATTTTCTCTTCCTCAATTTGCCATGATAGGACAATATTCATGTCATTACTGTTGAGTTTATGACAAAAGGTATTTAGAGGTTCTATATCTCCCTTCCAGATTATAAAAATGTCATCTATGTATCTCCTGTACATGATGAGGTTCTCAGATTGTTCTCTGAATACAGCTTCTTCTTCCCATCTTGCCATGAAAAGTCCTGCCACGCTGGGAGCGAACTTGGCTCCCATCGCCACTCCCGTTCGCTGTTGGTAATATTCATTATTGTACCAGAAATGACTATGTTTAAGACAGAAATCTAGGCATTTAACAATATATTTCCTCTGAGTACAGGGGAGTTGGGTGTGTTTGCGAAGTCCCCATTTCGTGGCTTCGCAAGCTAGGTAGTGCGGGATAATCGTGTATAACGATGACACGTCTGCGGTTGCCATTAGTAGAGGACCTGGATCGTTTCTATCTTCTAATAAGTTGAGCATGTCTTTGGTGTCTTTAAGGTAAGCCTTCGTTTTTTGTACAGCTGGCTGGAGGAATCTATCAATATATTGCCCCAATCTGGCCGTGATGGACTCTATCCCATTCACAATCGGCCTAAACGGCGGGTTATTCTTATCTTTGTGTATTTTGGGCAGGGCATATATGATGGGTGTCCTACATGCTTCAGGTATGAGGTACTTAGCTTCCTTTTTGTTCAGAACTCCTTTTTTGACTCCTAAAAGTACCACTTGTTCCAGTTCTTTTTTCCATCTGAAGGTGGGATTGCTTGCCAGTATGCTGTATGTATTGGTATCTCCCAACATCTTCATCATCCCTTTATGGTATTGTTCAGAGGTTTGAATAACAATACCCCCCCCTTTATCAGAAGGTCTGATAACTAGATCTTTTCTTTTCATTAGTTTCTGTATTCCTATTTTAATAGATTTCGGTTCTTCAATCCTTTTCACTGTGAGGCCTCGGAGGTCTTCAGTAACTAGTTTTTTGAAGACCTCTATGTGTTTGTTGTCTTTTATTTTGGGATTGAAGGTGGATTTATTTCTCAAATTGCTGTGTACCACTGTATTTTCTTCTTCGACACGGACATTGATGGATTTTCCTAAGAGATATTTCTTAATATTCAATTTCCTTATATATTTCTGAATGTTGATATATGTTTGAAATTTATCTAAATTCTTTATAGGTGCATATTTCAATCCTTTGTCCAACGTCATAAGTTCTTCCGGGGTCAGTGGTATCTCAGTGAGGTTAAAAATCCCTCCGCCTATTGGCTTTGTCTTCTGTTTTCCCTTTCCACCTCTACATCCTCTTTTCTTGAAGGGCTTCTTCTCCTCACCTCCTCTCTTTTCTTTGGGGGAGGGGGTTCCCTCCCTTTGTCTAAAAAAGAACGATTTGGTCCTTGTTCTAATCTGTATTCAAAGTCTCTTCTCTCCTCTCGAAATACATCTCGCAAATCTCGTAGCGGGGCGTAGTGGTTAGAAGTATGTATTGGACTTCTTTCTCTGTCTCTTGTTCTCTGAGGTATAGGGGCCCATCCGTCTCTCGGATAGAGGTACTGACTTGGACCTGGGCTCCTGATGTATGGTCTTTGTACATAGTATGGATCCCCTCTAGGTTCTCTGATGTCATAATATCCTCGCGGATACGGTGGGCTCCTAATTGGTTGATAAGTCTCATATGGAGGTCTTCTCGAGTCCTTATAGCCCTGGTTCTGTTTTGGCCCATGGTTATTTTGTGTTTTTTTATTTTTCCAATGGTTCGGTTTTTTCCAATTCTTTTGCGGGGTGCGGGTGGTTTTGGGATGACTATCTTTCCTATTATGAGGAGTATGGGTGCTGGAATGTTTCTGTGTTCCTTCGTTATTAGCCTGTCTGGGAGGATCTTCTTTTTGTACTTGAACTCCTAGTGGCCTAGGGTGGCCATCTTGCTTGGGTTCCCCTATAATAGGGGACAGTACTGGATAGGTTGGCCTGATGGAAACTGGCCTCTCTGGTGTAGAGAATGTGGAAGTAGGTTCCTTGGTCTCTAAATTATTTTGCCATTTGTAGACAAGATCATTTTTATAGTCATTGATATCTCTAGAATATTTATTACTTTTCCTCGCTTGAATCTCTGCATCTTTCTTGGTGAGATCTTTACTCAATTGGGTGGTAAGCTTTAAGAAATCTGCTGAGTCTTTGTGTGCCTCTATTTGGATTTTGAGTTCTGCTATAGTTTGGTCTATTTTCCGGATTTTCTTTTGTTTCCTTTTCAGTAATAGATGAAGTAATTCCTTCCCTTTTTCATTAAAGAACAGAAACCATTCATCAATGGACTCCTGATCTTTCAGGCCGTCATTGGGGGGTACATCCCACCTCAGACGTCGGGGGACTATATTAGCCTTGATGTACCTGTCAAAGGTGGTGACATCCCACCATAGGCTGATTTTCTTTTCTAGTCCATGTCCTAGACGGCGCATGAGGTATTCAATGTTGTTATCTGTTTTAGGGTCCTCTGGGTTAAATACTAGGTCAAGATTGACCTCTCTATGTTCTAGAAATGTAAAAATTTCCATAGTTGCTGCAGGAGTGTAGTAGGAAGAAAGAACACGGATATATGGAAAGACTCCTGCGCTACCAAGGGGGATGGGTGGGAGTGGAATTGGGCTGGAAGGTGGACTGGGGATTCTGCAGCAGACTCCTGACACTCTGTCCTGGGCAGAGAGAAAAATGTATATGTAAAAGAAGGGGGTGTTGTCTGCGCTGAAAGTGAACAGGGGGGGAGGAGGGGGGGGGGGGTGTGGGTGATAGGGGTGAATGGATGGGACGGGTGGCTGGATGGGTGGATGCAGGTGGGTTTAGGACAACATGATAACCAACATAATCGAAACAATGATGTGAATGAATAAACACATAAGGGTGATAACCAATAAATACAAAAATTATTACAATAATTATTACAATAAGGAAAAACCCAACACACTAGCCAGTGTAATGTGAAACCAGTGAAAAACAATCCTAAATCCAAACTATAAGACCAGAGAAAATTCCATGAGGAAATGCCTCTGGATGGAAAAAATATGAAATAAATAAAGTCTCTAGTGAAAAAACCCAAGAGTCCAGATAAGTCCAAATTGAAATGGTGGTGCCAGGAAAGGGTGACAGCAGAAAGCACCTCAGGTGGTCCCCAGCTCCTCACCTCAAGGCTATAGCTCGGATAGCCTGCAACAGCACCTCCCGGTGGAGGACAGTGATCCCTCGGCAGGGCAAGCAGCAGAGGCACTCCTCAGCGGTAAAGGTAAAGCAAAAAAGAAGAAAGCGAGTGAGTGACAATAAAAGACGTCTGGTAGGCAACTAGTGTCACTCGTACATCCACTCACCCCGAGGTGATGGATGATGGGCCTATCTCCCACGAACAGCGAGTTCGTACTTCTAATGGCAGATATCCTCTTCTAAGCTGGCCAGATGGTCACTCACAACAAGGGATCTCTCAGATGGCATACATGATAAAAGAAACAGACCATAGCGCAATCCCGCAAGGTAAAAAACACATTTAATAAAAAAATAAAACTCACATTTAAAACGATCCAAAAGGCACAAAACAAACAGACGTCAGGAACACACTGCGTCAGGCGTGTGGACTCTGTGGCTCCTAGGATCCCTACGCGTCTCGTCACACCTCGTGACTTCCTTAGGGGATAATGCTGGTGAGACTTCCTAATCTTAAATACACTGCTCAGTTGTCTGCTTTCCTGGACGCCTCCCATTCCATTACTAGCAGGCCCCGCTCTGTAACCACTCCTACCCACAAATAGGAAGTGTCCCAGGCAAAATGGCCACCACTATAGTATGCTAATCTTACATTCCATTATCAACATAGGCTACGGGAAAATGGCCGCCATGCGTCCAGTACAGCAGACATCCAGATAGTGTATTGGTATACTTTGTTGGTATCAAATGGGAGGTATATTCTATCTGCCCACTCCGCCTCCCATTCCATTACTAGCATGCCCCGCTCTGTAACCACTCCTACCCACAAATAGGAAGTGTCCTAGGCAAAATGGCCACCACTATAGTATGCTAAACTTACATTCCATTATCAACATAGGCTACGGGAAAATGGCCGCCATGTGTCCAGTACAGCAGACATCCAGACAGTGTATTGGTATACTTTGTTGGTAACAAATGGGAGGTATATTCTATCTGCCCACTCCGCCTCCCATTCCATTACCAGCATGCCCCGCTCTGTAACCACTCCTACCCACAAATAGGAAGTGTCCCAGGCAAAATGGCCACCACTATAGGATGCTAATCTTACATTCCATTATCAACATAGGCTACGGGAAAATGGCCGCCATGCGTCCAGTACAGCAGACATCCAGATAGTGTATTGGTATACCATTCGGGTGTCACTACACCAGACACTGATCTGCCCCTTTCATCACCCCATGTCCATCCCTGGAGCCACTCCTACTTGCTAATAGGAAGTGTCACAGGTAAGACGGCGATCATTTTAGCATACTTACCATCCAATCACGAGTGCGGGCTACGGGAAAATGGCCGCTATGCGTCCAGGAAAGCAGACAACTGAGCAGTGTATTTAAGATTAGGAAGTCTCACCAGCATTATCCCCTAAGGAAGTCACGAGGTGTGACGAGACGCGTAGGGATCCTAGGAGCCACAGAGTCCACACGCCTGACGCAGTGTGTTCCTGACGTCTGTTTGTTTTGTGCCTTTTGGATCGTTTTAAATGTGAGTTTTATTTTTTTATTAAATGTGTTTTTTACCTTGCGGGATTGCGCTATGGTCTGTTTCTTTTATCATGTATGCCATCTGAGAGATCCCTTGTTGTGAGTGACCATCTGGCCAGCTTAGAAGAGGATATCTGCCATTAGAAGTACGAACTCGCTGTTCGTGGGAGATAGGCCCATCATCCATCACCCCGGGGTGAGTGGATGTACGAGTGACACTAGTTGCCTACCAGACGTCTTTTATTGTCACTCACTCGCTTTCTTCTTTTTTGCTTTACCTTTACCGCTGAGGAGTGCCTCTGCTGCTTGCCCTGCCGAGGGATCACTGTCCTCCACCGGGAGGTGCTGTTGCAGGCTATCCGAGCTATAGCCTTGAGGTGAGGAGCTGGGGACCACCTGAGGTGCTTTCTGCTGTCACCCTTTCCTGGCACCACCATTTCAATTTGGACTTATCTGGACTCTTGGGTTTTTTCACTAGAGACTTTATTTATTTCATATTTTTTCCATCCAGAGGCATTTCCTCATGGAATTTTCTCTGGTCTTATAGTTTGGATTTAGGATTGTTTTTCACTGGTTTCACATTACACTGGCTAGTGTGTTGGGTTTTTCCTTATTGTAATAATTATTGTAATAATTTTTGTATTTATTGGTTATCACCCTTATGTGTTTATTCATTCACATCATTGTTTCGATTATGTTGGTTATCATGTTGTCCTAAACCCACCTGCATCCACCCATCCAGCCACCCGTCCCATCCATTCACCCCTATCACCCACACCCCCCCCCCCCTCCTCCCCCCCTGTTCACTTTCAGCGCAGACAACACCCCCTTCTTTTACATATACATTTTTCTCTCTGCCCAGGACAGAGTGTCAGGAGTCTGCTGCAGAATCCCCAGTCCACCTTCCAGCCCAATTCCACTCCCACCCATCCCCCTTGGTAGCGCAGGAGTCTTTCCATATATCCGTGTTCTTTCTTCCTACTACACTCCTGCAGCAACTATGGAAATTTTTACATTTCTAGAACATAGAGAGGTCAATCTTGACCTAGTATTTAACCCAGAGGACCCTAAAACAGATAACAACATTGAATACCTCATGCGCCGTCTAGGACATGGACTAGAAAAGAAAATCAGCCTATGGTGGGATGTCACCACCTTTGACAGGTACATCAAGGCTAATATAGTCCCCCGACGTCTGAGGTGGGATGTACCCCCCAATGACGGCCTGAAAGATCAGGAGTCCATTGATGAATGGTTTCTGTTCTTTAATGAAAAAGGGAAGGAATTACTTCATCTATTACTGAAAAGGAAACAAAAGAAAATCCGGAAAATAGACCAAACTATAGCAGAACTCAAAATCCAAATAGAGGCACACAAAGACTCAGCAGATTTCTTAAAGCTTACCACCCAATTGAGTAAAGATCTCACCAAGAAAGATGCAGAGATTCAAGCGAGGAAAAGTAATAAATATTCTAGAGATATCAATGACTATAAAAATGATCTTGTCTACAAATGGCAAAATAATTTAGAGACCAAGGAACCTACTTCCACATTCTCTACACCAGAGAGGCCAGTTTCCATCAGGCCAACCTATCCAGTACTGTCCCCTATTATAGGGGAACCCAAGCAAGATGGCCACCCTAGGCCACTAGGAGTTCAAGTACAAAAAGAAGATCCTCCCAGACAGGCTAATAACGAAGGAACACAGAAACATTCCAGCACCCATACTCCTCATAATAGGAAAGATAGTCATCCCAAAACCACCCGCACCCCGCAAAAGAATTGGAAAAAACCGAACCATTGGAAAAATAAAAAAACACAAAATAACCATGGGCCAAAACAGAACCAGGGCTATAAGGACTCGAGAAGACCTCCATATGAGACTTATCAACCAATTAGGAGCCCACCGTATCCGCGAGGATATTATGACATCAGAGAACCTAGAGGGGATCCATACTATGTACAAAGACCATACATCAGGAGCCCAGGTCCAAGTCAGTACCTCTATCCGAGAGACGGATGGGCCCCTATACCTCAGAGAACAAGAGACAGAGAAAGAAGTCCAATACATACTTCTAACCACTACGCCCCGCTACGAGATTTGCGAGATGTATTTCGAGAGGAGAGAAGAGACTTTGAATACAGATTAGAACAAGGACCAAATCGTTCTTTTTTAGACAAAGGGAGGGAACCCCCTCCCCCAAAGAAAAGAGAGGAGGTGAGGAGAAGAAGCCCTTCAAGAAAAGAGGATGTAGAGGTGGAAAGGGAAAACAGAAGACAAAGCCAATAGGCGGAGGGATTTTTAACCTCACTGAGATACCACTGACCCCGGAAGAACTTATGACGTTGGACAAAGGATTGAAATATGCACCTATAAAGAATTTAGATAAATTTCAAACATATATCAACATTCAGAAATATATAAGGAAATTGAATATTAAGAAATATCTCTTAGGAAAATCCATCAATGTCCGTGTCGAAGAAGAAAATACAGTGGTACACAGCAATTTGAGAAATAAATCCACCTTCAATCCCAAAATAAAAGACAACAAACACATAGAGGTCTTCAAAAAACTAGTTACTGAAGACCTCCGAGGCCTCACAGTGAAAAGGATTGAAGAACCGAAATCTATTAAAATAGGAATACAGAAACTAATGAAAAGAAAAGATCTAGTTATCAGACCTTCTGATAAAGGGGGGGGTATTGTTATTCAATCCTCTGAACAATACCATAAAGGGATGATGAAGATGTTGGGAGATACCAATACATACAGCATACTGGCAAGCAATCCCACCTTCAGATGGAAAAAAGAACTGGAACAAGTGGTACTTTTAGGAGTCAAAAAAGGAGTTCTGAACAAAAAGGAAGCTAAGTACCTCATACCTGAAGCATGTAGGACACCCATCATATATGCCCTGCCCAAAATACACAAAGATAAGAATAACCCGCCGTTTAGGCCGATTGTGAATGGGATAGAGTCCATCACGGCCAGATTGGGGCAATATATTGATAGATTCCTCCAGCCAGCTGTACAAAAAACGAAGGCTTACCTTAAAGACACCAAAGACATGCTCAACTTATTAGAAGATAGAAACGATCCAGGTCCTCTACTAATGGCAACCGCAGACGTGTCATCGTTATACACGATTATCCCGCACTACCTAGCTTGCGAAGCCACGAAATGGGGACTTCGCAAACACACCCAACTCCCCTGTACTCAGAGGAAATATATTGTTAAATGCCTAGATTTCTGTCTTAAACATAGTCATTTCTGGTACAATAATGAATATTACCAACAGCGAACGGGAGTGGCGATGGGAGCCAAGTTCGCTCCCAGCGTGGCAGGACTTTTCATGGCAAGATGGGAAGAAGAAGCTGTATTCAGAGAACAATCTGAGAACCTCATCATGTACAGGAGATACATAGATGACATTTTTATAATCTGGAAGGGAGATATAGAACCTCTAAATACCTTTTGTCATAAACTCAACAGTAATGACATGAATATTGTCCTATCATGGCAAATTGAGGAAGAGAAAATTCCCTTCCTAGATTTAGAGATCTCCCGTAAAAACGAAAGGTTCACTACTAAGACGTTCTTTAAAAGCGTCGACAGGAACAGCTACCTCCCCATTACTAGCTGCCACCATAGGAATTGGCTATTTAACATCCCTAAAGGCCAAATGCTAAGACTAAGACGGAATTGTACAGAAATAGAGGAGTTTAAAGTTCAAGCTAACCTAATAGGAGAAAGGTTTACACAAAAGGGTTACGATGACACGTTCATCCAAGAGAAGATTCAGGAAGTCACCAACATCCCAAGAAAAGACCTTCTAGCCACTAAGAAGAAACCTACCAGTAAAATAGATGGAGTCCCAGTTATATTAGATTATAACATCCATTATAAGAAAATAGAAAAAATATTCTCCCGCCATTGGCATATTCTAAAAACCGATATCAAATTGGGAACGATTCTGCCTGAGAAGCCCAATTTCATTTACAAGAGGGCTCCTACCCTTAGAGACCAACTGGTAAAGGGAGTCATCAACCCGCCCAAGAAACAGCTGACGTTTTTTACCGGCAAAGGATTCTACCCCTGTAAGCGATGCTACGCTTGTACACGCACAAAACGCCCCAATGAAAAGAAAACAAAATTCATATCCAACAGCAACGGAACAGAGTATGAGATTAAAGATTTTGTTGGATGTAATACCTTGGGAGCAGTATATGTACTAGAGTGCAGCTGCGGCCTACAGTATGTAGGTCGTACCAAACGCTTATTGAGGATACGGGTAAAAGAACATGTGCAAAATATCATTAAAGGTTTCGACAAGCATAGTGTCTCTAGACACTTTGAGGCAGTCCATAACAAAGACCCGTCCCATCTCAAATTCTGGGGGATAGCACCCTATAATAGACCCTGGCGGGGGGGTCATAAAGTCAGGTCGCTTAGCCAACTAGAATCCAAGTTTATCTTCTCTATGGATACTTTTGCCCCAAGAGGACTCAATATTGATTTCGATCTGAATTGTTTTCTTAATGACTTCTAAGAGCGTTGTCTTGTCTAGGATCAGCCTTCCCTCCCCCCCCCCCCCCTTTCCTATACGCTAGATCTAGGTTTGTTCATTTTATTCATTATGTGTGCGCATTATATGTATTTATTTGTATACATTTGGAGTCTCATGCATATATCTATACCAATCAGGTCGATTGTATAGCAAAATCGCCCTATATGTGTCATGTGTGTTGTCTCTGCAGCTCTTGCTAGAGCCTAGCTATCTTCAGAGGATGCTATCAGGGAAACCCTTTAATCCATGTTTTCTCTCTGCCCTATCTGCTGGGCAGTGGGTTATATATATGGCCCTCCATCCGTTTATACATCCGTTTATACTTCTATATACCTTTACCCTCAATTTTAGGAATAGGGAATTATTATTATTCATTCTCCCTTTATATTTTACATTTTTAATTCTAACATTTCGCCACATCTCTGTTTGGAAACGGGTTATTGGGCCATGTTACTTTGTTGGTATCAAATGGGAGGTATATTCTATCTGCCCACTCCGCCTCCCATTCCATTACTAGCAGGCCCCGCTCTGTAACCACTCCTACCCACAAATAGGAAGTGTCCCAGGCAAAATGGCCACCACTATAGTATGCTAATCTTACATTCCATTATCAACATAGGCTACGGGAAAATGGCCGCCATGCGTCCAGTACAGCAGACATCCAGATAGTGTATTGGTATACTTTGTTGGTATCAAATGGGAGGTATATTCTATCTGCCCACTCCGCCTCCCATTCCATTACTAGCATGCCCCGCTCTGTAACCACTCCTACCCACAAATAGGAAGTGTCCTAGGCAAAATGGCCACCACTATAGTATGCTAAACTTACATTCCATTATCAACATAGGCTACGGGAAAATGGCCGCCATGTGTCCAGTACAGCAGACATCCAGACAGTGTATTGGTATACTTTGTTGGTAACAAATGGGAGGTATATTCTATCTGCCCACTCCGCCTCCCATTCCATTACCAGCATGCCCCGCTCTGTAACCACTCCTACCCACAAATAGGAAGTGTCCCAGGCAAAATGGCCACCACTATAGGATGCTAATCTTACATTCCATTATCAACATAGGCTACGGGAAAATGGCCGCCATGCGTCCAGTACAGCAGACATCCAGATAGTGTATTGGTATACCATTCGGGTGTCACTACACCAGACACTGATCTGCCCCTTTCATCACCCCATGTCCATCCCTGGAGCCACTCCTACTTGCTAATAGGAAGTGTCACAGGTAAGACGGCGATCATTTTAGCATACTTACCATCCAATCACGAGTGCGGGCTACGGGAAAATGGCCGCTATGCGTCCAGGAAAGCAGACAACTGAGCAGTGTATTTAAGATTAGGAAGTCTCACCAGCATTATCCCCTAAGGAAGTCACGAGGTGTGACGAGACGCGTAGGGATCCTAGGAGCCACAGAGTCCACACGCCTGACGCAGTGTGTTCCTGACGTCTGTTTGTTTTGTGCCTTTTGGATCGTTTTAAATGTGAGTTTTATTTTTTTATTAAATGTGTTTTTTACCTTGCGGGATTGCGCTATGGTCTGTTTCTTTTATCATGTATGCCATCTGAGAGATCCCTTGTTGTGAGTGACCATCTGGCCAGCTTAGAAGAGGATATCTGCCATTAGAAGTACGAACTCGCTGTTCGTGGGAGATAGGCCCATCATCCATCACCCCGGGGTGAGTGGATGTACGAGTGACACTAGTTGCCTACCAGACGTCTTTTATTGTCACTCACTCGCTTTCTTCTTTTTTGCTTTACCTTTACCGCTGAGGAGTGCCTCTGCTGCTTGCCCTGCCGAGGGATCACTGTCCTCCACCGGGAGGTGCTGTTGCAGGCTATCCGAGCTATAGCCTTGAGGTGAGGAGCTGGGGACCACCTGAGGTGCTTTCTGCTGTCACCCTTTCCTGGCACCACCATTTCAATTTGGACTTATCTGGACTCTTGGGTTTTTTCACTAGAGACTTTATTTATTTCATATTTTTTCCATCCAGAGGCATTTCCTCATGGAATTTTCTCTGGTCTTATAGTTTGGATTTAGGATTGTTTTTTTACTGGTTTCACATTACACTGGCTAGTGTGTTGGGTTTTTCCTTATTGTAATAATTATTGTAATAATTTTTGTATTTATTGGTTATCACCCTTATGTGTTTATTCATTCACATCATTGTTTCGATTATGTTGGTTATCATGTTGTCCTAAACCCACCTGCATCCACCCATCCAGCCACCCGTCCCATCCATTCACCCCTATCACCCACACCCCCCCCCTCCTCCCCCCCTGTTCACTTTCAGCGCAGACAACACCCCCTTCTTTTACATATACATTTTTCTCTCTGCCCAGGACAGAGTGTCAGGAGTCTGCTGCAGAATCCCCAGTCCACCTTCCAGCCCAATTCCACTCCCACCCATCCCCCTTGGTAGCGCAGGAGTCTTTCCATATATCCATATGTATGTATTACCCCTGGTGAAGTTTGCATCTAGGACACATAGGGTCCCGATCAGGGTACATCCAGTCCCAGACACCTTTACCTGTGAATATAAGTAGCAGGTAGGAAGAATGAAGCAGGCAAATAGGTGAACATCTTCCTTTGCCCTGCATGAGTGAAGAACAGTTTTACTTTAAAGTGGCAGCTTAATAAAGTTTACAAGTGATCACTAAATGATCTGTGACCTCTAATCACAATGACTAAGGGCATCTTCAAATATCAGTAGATTACTGAAGCCATATGCTCTTGAGGACAAATGTCGACAGACACCCAAGTCAACCTGTTCTGAGTGATATATGCCCAGACACACCCCAGTCAACCTGTCTTGGGTGACAAAAGTTAGTATATACTGTAGCAATGATTTTGAAGGACAAATGTCTGTAGAAACCCCAGACCACGAGTATTGGGGGATACATGTTACCCTGGGCAAGTTTATTAGATGGGTTAGAGTTTACTGGCAAATGGTTATTATTCTTCTGGCATTAGGTTATGGTGGTGTTTGCTTAATGCACCAATATTGACATTTAGGTCCCTTTCACAGGATTTTACAGCAATTTTGTGGCTGCAATTTTGGGGAATGCCTGTGTAAGTGGCATCAAAATCGGACCAATGTAGTGCAGGGACTACTTTGAAGTCGGGATGACTTGAAGTCGTGCTAATACAAATGGTTGTCATTGGAAATCATAGGAAACGACTTGTCATGCTACTTTGCCATCACAAATCGTGGGACAAGTCGTATAAGTGTGTAAGGGGCTTTAGGTGATGCAGTTGTAAATTTTTGGAGGAAACATGTTTGTTAATTAAATTAGGCATACAGTATCCACTCCATTACCTGTCTTCGACCAGCTTTACTGTATTAAGAGGATGGCAGGAAGTGGGTACACTGGGTGAAGACCAAGGGAGCCCTGAAACACATCAACTGAGAAAAACATATAATATTGCTCTTAAGCAGTTAAACTTTTTTTCTATACAACTCGTTCAACAACCATTCCCAGCAAAAACAAGTACTGTATTCTTAAACATATTAAGCCACGGCCAACAATATTGTATATTGATCATGACCCCGGTCATAAATAAAAGGTCACCAGCCTTCAGGACTCTATTTTAGCTCTTGCTGCATGTTATTATTCAGGTGCTATAAGAAGCAGGGGGAAAATGCAGTCTCTGGATAGATAGATAGATAGATAGATAGATAGATAGATAGATAGATAGATAGATAGATAGATAGATAGATAGATAGATAGATAGGTTCATATATACATAAACAATGAATGGATAGATAGATAGATAGATAGATAGATAGATAGATAGATAGATAGATAGATAGATAGATAGATAGATAGATAGATAGATAGATAGATAGATAGATAGATAGATAGATAGATAGATACATACATACATAAATAATGGATAGATAGATAGATAGATAGATAGATAGATAGATAGATAGATAGATAAATAGATAGGTTCATATATACATAAACAATGAATGGATAGATAGATAGATAGATAGATAGATAGATAGATAGATAGATAGATAGATAGATAGATAGATAGATAGATAGATAAATAGATAGATAGATACATACATACATAAATAATGGATAGATAGATAGATAGATAGATAGATAGATAGATAGATAGATAGATAGATAGATAGATAGATAGATAGATAGATAGATAGACAGACCCTGTTCACCTTGTTAGACAAAAGAGGTTTCAATATAGATCGTTTTACAGTAGATTCACTTTAATCTATATGCAAGGTTCTGGCTTTGTAATTGTCCCAGTGCTGAATGCACCGATTTCATACACAGTAATTCTATAGCAATTCAACGCTTATTATGGCTAATAGCTTCAGGCTTGATGGCAGGGCAAAAGCTTGTTAAAGTCTATGCCACCGGGGATTATATTTTAATTACACACACCTGTGAGAGACTTATTTTCGATCCTGTTGACTCTGTGTACGTCTATTCCGGGTGATGTTAGAGTAGGATATGTGCCTCAACGGATTGTTATTTAACCTTAATGGCCCAGACTTTGC
The DNA here is from genome assembly GCA_029574335.1 of Rana kukunoris. Taxonomy (NCBI): domain Eukaryota; kingdom Metazoa; phylum Chordata; class Amphibia; order Anura; family Ranidae; genus Rana; species Rana kukunoris. Next base: position 56,648 of record JAJQKJ010000265.1, on the reverse strand, counting down.
TCTGGCAACAGTGTGAATATGTTAGTTAAATAACAAATTCACTCCACAATACCTGCTGAACCCTATAGAGTAGGGTGACCAGACATCCCCAGTTTCAGGGGACAGTCCCCTGATTGAGAACACTGTTCCCGGACCAAGTCTGTCCCTGGTTTTGTCCCCAGATTGTATTTAATGTGCAGGGGCAATTTCAAAGATACTCAGTGCAAAAAAAAATAAAAAATAGAATTACACTCTCCCCCCCCCCCGCTCCGCCGTGCCTACTAGCATAGGGGGGATTGTATTTTTCCCATTATCTGTGCCCCTTTCTGATGATCATGTGCTGGTCAGAGCGGAGGGAATATTTCTTCAGTTTTGGGCGCATGCCCATTCAGCTTTGCTCGCATGTTCTTCTGCCTTGGCTCAAATCCTGGCCAGCCACCTGCCTATCTCCTTGCCTTTCTTCAGAGTGATATCCAGTAGTATCCGGGGCCCAAAGAGAAGGACTTGAGAGGCTGTGAGGCGGGAGGCGACGGGCAGAGAGTCGCTGATTGTTGCCATCTCTAGTAAAGAAAAAATATGTCCCTGGATTTCATTTTAAAAATCTGGTCACCTTACTATAGAGGCCGACTCCATGAAGCATTGTAAAATGCAGGACTGTGCAGAATGCCATAAAACCTATTAACAATACTGTCTGTCTACATGTAAACCAATTTTTTATTTGGAAGACATGGTTTGCTGTATTTTCACTGCACCTTGTATTACCTTACTGAACAACAAACTGGGGGGGAGGGGAGATTTGCTAAAACTTGTGCACACAAAATCCGGTGCAGCTGTGCATAGTAGCCAATCAGCTTCTAACTTCAGTTTGTTCTGTTAAAGGGGTTGTAACGGTAAACTTTCTTCTGAAGTCCAAGGGAGGGAGCAGGCATGACACTCCACACTAGGAAGAAAGCCTTGCATTACTGTGTGTAGTTACAGACAGAAGAACAAGAAGTGAGGATTCCTCAGAAGAAATAAGGACATTTAAAAGCAAAATCGAAGGATGAGGTAAGTGAAGGAGGACTGCACTGAGGTAAAGGAAGCTATTTAGGAAAAAAAACACCTTTACAACCTCTTTAAGCTTTGGCAATACAACCTGGAAGCTTCTGTTCTGTTCTGTGGCTGCAGGGCTGTAGATCATTTTTATGCTCTGGGCGGCACATACATAACGTTACTACTTGTAACTACTTGTTTCTACTGCACTAATGCTTGTTACTACTGCATTAATGCTCTGGGGGGTTGCAGTAGCATATGGTAAAAAAACATGTCATTGTAACACACAGTACAGCATGGCATTCTGTGTGGTGTATTGTAGTGCCATTCAGTTAAAATGGCACCTCAATGCACAAGTACAGTAGGTTGCAATGGACCCCCATTACAGTTCTCCGCATTCTTTGTGTTGTGGTGTGCTGCATTCAGAAACCAGTGCCAGAGTATTTTGTTTTTAATGCCGTCTATTGGTAGCTCATTCTAAGTTAATGGGTTTACTTAATGCAATGTACATTAAAGCAGTTTTAAACTGAAAAGCAAATATTTATTATTTTGCTACTTAACAATGCTTATGCCCCGTACAAACGATTGGAATTTCCGATGGGAAAAGTCAGATGGAGTTTTTTCATCTGAAATTCCAATGAATTCCATCAGAGTTTAGATATAGAACATGTTCTATTTTTTTCAGATGGAATTTCTTCGGAATTCGAATGTGATTTGGCCGGGCAAAAGCCAGATCGTGTGTACGCGACCTTAGATGTGATGGCTGCATTCGTTTTCAATATTTCTTGCATTTTTTTTCAGGTGATCCAGTCAGTTAAGATCCAGATCCAGCCAACAAGCTAACCTAGAGTTACAGGGATGGCACAAACCATTCACATATAACAGGGGGGCTTACAATGATCAGCTTTTATTTATTTATGTAAAACCTTTATCTCACAAGGTAAAAAAACGTTTTGGCTTCAACTTGTTAGTGTATTTAAATCTACTAGTTACTAGTACATCTAACCCCCTGGAACAATAAAGAATGAAGGGGTAGTGCTGCGCTGTGGGGGGGGGGGGGGGGGGTGGGGAGTAACGTGCAGAGGAAGTGTGGCAACTTTAAATATATGAAAAAAATGTGATCATAGGTAACAATAATAGAAAATGGCAGTGTCTCAGCAGACAGATTCGATCTTGTGTACGGGCGAGCCGACGGATTTGTCCAGCAGACAGATTTGATCGTGTGTACGGGCGAACCGACGGATTTGGCCAGCCGACAGATTTTAAAGCATGCTTTAAAATCTGTCTGCTGGGAACCCGTCGGACCGATATGTCTGCTGGTTAGTACGCTAACCAGCAGACATATCTGCCCGCACATGCGTCGAATGGATCCGACGCATGCGTGGAAGTAATTTACTTCCTGGTGCGGTGACGTGGCGGCATCAACATCACCGCCACGTCACCGCGCTGTCTGCCGGCGGGGATTTTGGTTTGATCGTGTGTACAGCAATCAAACCAAAACAGCCAGCAGACATATCTGTTCAAATCGGTCTGTCAGACCGATTTGAACAGATATATTTGGTCGTGTGTACGGGGCCTAACAGGTAGATAGCATCAAAATAAACGTGCTACGGTGCAGCCAAAGCTAGCTGCCAAAATGTGAAGTAATAAACATATGGCAGTGCAAATAGTAACAAAAGTACTGATTTGCGATGGGGTGTACAGCGTGCCAGGTACAATACACAGCGGTGATTGAAATTAAATGTCCATACAGCAGATAACTGTAAACATAACTACAGGTAAATAGCAAAGTAATAAATGCTGATATAAAAAGCCAAAGTGACGTGAAGAAAAAACGTTTATTAAAGGTGTTATCTTCAGGATTAGTAAGGATGTCCCCTTACCTTACTGCTGTAAGGTAACAGCAGAAAAAAACCCAGGTGCACTTTTCTGGTCAGGTCCACATATGGTATCATCCAAATGGGCTGAAGTGGGAAGGGAAGATCCCTCTCGGTACTCACATTCAAACAGTGGCAGTGACTCGCATCCAGGGAGATAAGAAATGCCAATAGTGTAGTAACGTTTAAAAGGGGGGTTTATTCAAATAAAACAATACACTGGGTACTCACAATGTTGTGATAAAAAACGGGCATATAAAAACAGGGCGTTCGCCGGCGTCACCTCCGGTACCTCTTAGTGGACTCTAAGTTTAACCTCATACGCGCATTCGTCACTTCACGTGACTTCTTCAGGAGTGGAACCAGCTGTATATAAATGTAGGTTATATTAGCTACCTAGGACAGGTTCTAGCTGGCCAGCTACACCCCCCTCCCCCACTCTTGTGGTAAGCGCGGTAATACTCACCCCACCAACATCTAACCCCCTGCCCCCCCTCCAGACTGATAATGATGGAGGGGGGGGGCAAATTTGCTCCATGTGCTCCTTCATCCAGATTGGAGGCACTCTAATATGAAGGTGTGTTGCTTGGCAGATCATCAGGCGAAAACAAAGAGGAAAAGCCTAAAAAAAAAAAAATATACGAATGCAGGCACCACATGATTGGTAAGCTGAAACATGCATATATACATTTTTGGTTTTGAGTTTACAACCATTTTAACCACTTGACCACTGGGCACTTAAACCCCCTTAATAACCAGACCAATTTTCAGCTTTCGGTGCTCTCACAGTTTGAATGACAATAACTCAGTCATACAACACTGTAGCCAAATGAAATTTTTGTCCTTTTTTCCCCACAAATAGAGCTTTCTTTTGGTGGTATTTGATCACCTCTGCGGTTTTTATTTTTTGTGCTATTAATGAAAAAAATAACGAAAATTTTGTAAAAATATAAATTTTTCTTCATTTCTATCATAACATTTTGTAAAAAAGTAATTTTTCCTCATAAATTTGGCCTAAAATGTATACTGCTACATATTTTTGGTTAAAAAAAAAATATATTATTTAATCTGGGTGAAATTTATAGGGTCTACAAGCTATGGTACCAATTTCTGAAAATTGATCAATTTGATCACATCTGATGTACTGACAGCTTCTCTCATTTCTTGAGACCCTAACAAGCCAACAGGCGGCTCTGCAGTGGTGCAGGTGGAACTGGTAGGCACAGATGGCACTGGTGGGCACAGATGGCACTGGTGGGCACAGATGGCACTGGTGGACACATATGGCACTGGTGGGCAAATATGGCACTGGTGGGGTGCAGATGAGCACTGATTGGCACTGATGGGCCCAGGTGGCACTGATGGGCACAGGCGGCACTGATGGGCACAGGAGGCACTGATGGGCACAGGAGGCACTGATGGGCACAGGTGGCACTTGTTGGCACAGGCAGCACTCGTGGGCACAGGTGGCACTGATTGGCACTGATGGGCACATGTGGCACTGATGTGGCAGTGTTGTGGCACTGGTGGGGCACAGGTGGGCCACTGGGGGGGCACTGGTGGCACTGGGGGGGCACTGGTGGCACTGGGGGGGGGCACTGGGGGGGCACTGCTGGGGCACTGCTGGGCACTGCTGGGCACTAATCTCTCTCCTCTTCTCTCACGCTGCAATGTTGTGAGGAGAGGAGAGAGGTGCCCCACAATGTTCACATTTGTGATCGCGCCGTCATTGGACGGCGCGATCACGTGGTAAGGAGCCACTGCCATTGGCTCCTTACCGAGATCATTGACGCTGCGGGTCCCGTGTACCCGCCGAGCGCCGTGACCGCGTGTGCTCGGGCACGCGGATCTGACGCACGCCGGGTTTGTTTTCACACCTGATCGCGCCGTCATTGGACGGCGCGATCACGTGGTAAGGAGCCGCCGCCATTGGCTCCTTACCGCGATCATCGATGCTGCGGGTCCCGTGGACCCGGTGAGCACCAGTGATCGCGTGTGCGCGTCTGGTCGGGCGCGCACACCTGAGTCTGAGTCCATGGACGTCCTGTTAGAGTACAGGAACCGCCTTATAGACGTATTTTGTCTATAGGGCGGTGACTAAGTGGTTAATATACAAAATACAGTAAATGAGTGTGCTTACAGTTACATACTGAAATAACATGGCATATTTTTCTTTTAAATATAGTAAATGATCATTGTGATTTTGTTTCTCTGTTTTGTCTAATTTAGCAAATTACCTTACTCTCCAATCTGATGCATTAAAGCTGAATCTTATATTAATCTTAAAAAATTTGAAAAAAAGTCCCTCCTGCAAAGAAAAGCATTATTAACTGATGCTTATTATATTTTCTTTTTAAAATAGCGACAGGGTCTCTTTAAGGCCTCGTACACACGAGGCAATTCATTTGTTCAAATCGGTTGGACCGACCGATTTGAACAAATCTGTCTCTTTGGATTTTGGTTTGCTCGCGTGTACACACGAGCATACCAAAATCCCCGCCAGCAGACGGCGCGCTGACGCGTCGGTGACGTGGCGGTGACGTTGACGGCGCCACGTCACCGCACCAGGAAGTAAAACACTTCCGTGCATGCGCCGAATCCATTCGGCGCCGGTGCGAGACGACATGTCTGCTGGTAAGTGTACTAACCAGCAGACATGTCGGGCGGACGGGTTCCCACCCGATAGATTTCAAAGCATGCTTTGAAATCTGTCGGGTGGCCAAATCCGTCGGCTCGCCCGTACACACGATCGAATCTGTCTGCTGGGACGGTCTAGCAGACCGTTTCCAGCAGACAGATTTGATCGTGTGTACGCGGCCTAAGGCATCAACCCATTAACTAGTTAATTTATTTACTAAAATGCACTAAAAAGAGAAACAGAATCACACTAGCGTAAGGCTCTTTTACTATTTTTTTAAAAGGCATAAAGGCCCTTTCACATTATGCCATTCAGTTACAGTACTTGAGCGTGACTTCAAAAGAGGGTTTTAGTCTAAACAAAACCCAGCGACAAAAATGATTTGAAAATAATTGTTTTACTTTGTTTGGATTTGAAAGCATTGATTGGAAGTATAAAACTCTCCATAATGGGTTTAATTTACTAAAACCAGAGAGTGCAAAATCTGGCGCAGCTGTGCATGGTAGCCAATCTACTCCTAAGGGCACTTTCACACTGGTTCACTTCAAAACTTTTAGTAAAACGCCTTGCAGAGCTTTTGCATCATCTGCTGTGCGTTTTTTTAAAGGACATGTAACTCAAAAACTGCACAAAAACTGCTTAGTGGGGGCGTTTTTAAAGCATTTTGCAGCGTTTTTGAAAAAGTTCCCATTCATTTCAATTGGAAAGGGGCATTTTTTTTTTTTCGCTCCCCAAACATGCTCCAAAGATGCTGCAAGCAGAATGGAAGCGCTCTACCCCAGTGTGAACACATTCATTAAATTCAAAGCATTTTTCTTGCGTTTTTTTAGGCACTTTTTCTTTTAGCGCAAAAGCACTTGAAAAACTTCTGTGTGAAAGGGCCCTACCTTTAGTCAATTAAGCTTTGACAAAAAAAAAAACTGGAAGCTGATTGGTTTCTATGCAGAGCTGCACCAGATTTTGCACTCTCCAGTTTTAGTAAATCAACCCTGATGTGTGGGTCTGTAGAACTATCAGAAGCTTGCTTGCTACATGATAAAAAAAAATTAAGGCTGCAATTAGGTTGCAGCCTTAATTTTTTTTTGCACACAATTATATTTTGTTTTTTTCATAGTTTTAATTGTTTTCTGTATAATTTGTACAAACAAGAGGTTATCATACAGAATATGTCAAATAATGCTTATATTGGAAGAATATAAGCACACAATTTAAAGTGGTTGTTTTCACATATTTACCTACAGGTAAGCCTTAAATAACGCTTTAATGAAACAATGGGGTTTATTTATTAAAGCTGGAAAGTACAAAATCAGGCTCACTTCTGCATAGAAACTAATGAGCTTCCAACCCCAGTTTGTTCAATTAAGCTTTGGTAATAAAACCTGGAAGCAATGGTTTCTATGCAGAAGTGAGCCTGATTTTACACTCTCTGGCTATAGTAAATAAACCACATTGTGTACTTAAAAGTGGGGTATGCCTGTATTCACCTTGCATTCAGCCGCTGACGTCAGCGGCTCATGTGCTCTAAAGATCCGGCGGATGCTGCCGGAAAATCAGAGCTCCTTGCCGGAAAGAGGACTCCCGCATGCATGCATGGAAGTGACATCATTGCGGCCCTGGCCACTCACAGCCCCGGAGCCGCAAACCCGGGAACATGTCAGCACCCACATTATGCCTTTGCCTTACAGGGTTTTTTTTTTTTTGTTTTTTTTTAGAAGGCATCCAACCACTTTAACCCACTAGTTAAAGGGTCACTAAAGGATTTTTTTTTTTTAGCTAAATAGCTTCCTTTACCTTACTGCAGTCCTGGTTTCATGTCCTCATTGTTCGTTTTTGCTTTGAAGTTGCTGTAATTCTGCTCTGATCTCCACACTTCCTGCTTGTCTGGCTCCTTATGAAAAATCTCATGGCAGCTTTTCACTGTGGTCCAAGCTGTCATTACTGTGTGTCTAAAACTCCTTAGAACCAATCAGATTCATTTTAAAAACAAAACACTGTCCTGTATTTGTTTGTTTTTGTTCTGTGTGTCTCTCTACTTCACAGAAACATGAAACCAGTTTAAAGTGAAACTAACCTGCAGGCACATTATATGATTGATTTGTATCTATTTTTAATCATTTTTAAAAGGAATCAGTTAACTTTTGTGTCTCTATACCCTGTAAACAGTCATTTCAGCAAAAAAATGTTTTTCCTTTAGTGACCCTTTAACCTAACTATATCTATATATTCTATTGTCACAAATATATACACATGCTGAAGCCTCAGTATAACCATTGTTACTTGTACTTCTGCCGCTAACAATAAAAAGACATAATGAAAAGTGCACTTAACTTACTGTCATATATTTACTGGTAATGATTTTTATACTAAATCAAGCACACCTTTAAGTATTCCCTTGGCATTCCACAGAAGCCTGACTTTATCTGTGACAGGCCCCAAATCACAGACTGGGACACACATGAATTAAAATCTCTAGTTTTTATCCAGGTTTTGGGAACATTTTCAAGCTGAAAATACTACTTTCAAATGTACAAAATCTCTCAAAGGAAAACATTATTTTGATTTGGCAAAGATGATAAAGCATGAATATTAAGTCTTAGCAATGCATTACCGCAATTTAGAAACCATTTGCCTGAAACATCACCCATTAAGGATGGATATGTGGAGTGGATTCAGCTCTTTTACATAAAAGTACAGAGTGACATTGAATATACATTACCAGGGTTAGCTGTGCTGGCATTTAGCAGCCTATCAAAGTGTTGCAGAAATAAGAAAGCACTTATTCATGCAACGCCACGCTATCACAAATCAAGATATGTTTAGCAAACACTTAATTATTTAGAGACTTCTCGATGAGAATACAATTCTAAGCATTCACCTATTAGCATATTGCTTTTTTATGGGATATTAAGTTAAAATAGATGCCTGTGCCAAACAAAATGGTGGAATGTTTCTGTACCTGAGCTGAGCTACAAATGTTGCAGGGAATAAAGCAGGGAATACTTCACACATTCCTTGGTGAATCTTCTACTGCCCCGTACCACGATCAGGCTTTTGCCCAGCCAAATCAGAATTCAGATGGAATTCCATCAGAGTAAAATAGAAAATGTTCTATATCTAAACTCGGAATTCATCGGAATATCCGATGAAAAAACTCGGTCTGACTTTTTCCATCGGAAATTCCGATTGTGTGTACAAGGAATACCTAATCTACAAATCACACCAGATTTAACTCCAAATCCTCTTTTTAGCATGTGCAAAATAAGGAGCTCACTCCAATTTCTTATAGAAAAGGGAGCAACTAACTTTCACTTGCAAGAGATTTTTCAGCATACCAAAAAAGATTTTGGACCAACATATGTTATTGTTTTAAATCCTTTGGTCCAATCCTAATATACTGTATTAATCCTGGTACACTACAGTTTTTTTCATGCAACTCTGTGGGTTGCACAAAAAAAAACCTGACAGCTCCGGTTGGGAACCGCTGTACTAACAATGCAAGGTTAGTACTAAGCTGTTGTGATCTGACAGGGGGAAGGCCCCCCACCAAAACACTCCGTTCAGCGTTCTCTACCATTGGCTGAGAGCGCTGATCAGGAGTCAGTCGGCTGCTGGTTAAGTCGGCCATACACACGGGTAAAATGTCAGCCGGTATGTTTTGTATCTGCAAATGTGTACGGGGCTTAACTGTCAGCAATGCATAGATTATTCATCTATGCATTCATTATAGGGAAAGGTTACAGAGGAGTAGGGTCAGTGCAGGGACTACATCTACCTTCCAGGAAGCCTTCCCACTTGGGTGTGGACCTGCCAGGCTGCATTTGGCTTCTCTGTTGACATCTTCCTTTCTGCATCTGGAGGGTTCACCACTGTCTCAGTAGTAAGTGGCTCTGGTTGGGTGTGCCTCCACTGTGCCTGTTGCTCTTACAGAACTGTACTGCAATACACTGTAATTGCCCACCGCACAACGCTGCACCTAGCCCACATGCCAACAACAACAATCTAAAACAGAAAAGGGTATCCTAAAAAGGCAACAGATTGGTAACAGAATGGTATGTTCTACATTTTTTTATGCTAGTTGATCTACAGTACATAAGCCACAGTGATTTTGTACAGAAGCTGCAAATTTGTGCATCTGCCTGACATAGAACCTACCTTCAGTCAAGAGTGAAAGCCAAGAGTGTCCAGTGAGGCATCAGTCTTGGGTACTCTCTGGGTGACCCGACTCTAGGGTAGCGGTACGTATCAGGGGGTTGGACTAAAAAAATGTCATTGCAGCAGCAAGGGGGACAAATGGTCCCTTTCACACTTGTACGACTTCAAAGTCGCGCGATTTTACCGCGTTTTTGCCGCGATTCGCGGCCGCGATTTTACCGCGATTTTGCCGAGATTCGCGGCCGCAATTTCAATGAATGCCTGTGTAAGTGGCATCAAAATTGGACCAAAGTAGTGCAGGGACTACTTTGAAGTCGGCACTACTTAAAGTCGTGCCAGTATGAATGGTGTTCATTGAAAATCATGGAGGATGACTTGTCATACGACTTTGCAGTACAAAATCGTGAGACAAGTCGTATAAGTGTGAAAGGGGACTAAAGCAAACTTCAAGATAGAATTTGACTTTACAGCAACCGGTAAAGATTGTACTCTTAGTGATAGTAATCCACCACTTGAATGCAGTAGAAGAGACATTTCAAAAGTTCTGCTGCAAGTAACTTTAGTTTTGCTCTAGAGCAGCCTTTTTCAACCTGGTTGCCTTGAGGTTACTTCTTTTGCAAAATGCCCAAAAATAGATCAAAAATTGTATTCAAGTCAACAGGTCGATCAAGCCTGCCTTTCAGTTACACAAAGCCTTTCTAGACACTGGCATCCCAACAACCAATAATATCAGTAAATAAGAAGGATTTCTGTTGCCTCCACAGCATTCTTGTTTGACTTGTCTATGCCCCTCTCCCTCAGCACTGGGGTGACATTAGCTTAAATTGAGGGAGAAGTGAAACATAGAAATACTGGTCAGTACCAGTGTGCAAAATGTATTTGCTTTGGAAGAATAAATCACCTCTAATGTTGGGTGTCCTACCTGTGGATGTTGCTGCATTATGTAAAGCTATTAGAATCGTTTTTTTACATATTAGAGACTGTCCATAATTGTAACCACTTCAGGCCCGCGCTACCGTCGAATGACGGCAACAGCGCGGGCCTGAATATCCAACATGCCGTCATTTGACGGCATCTCCTTTGGGCGTTCCCAGCGCGCGCTGTAGAGCATGCTGCGGGGAAGTCCTGTGTTGTCCGTGTCCCTTGGACACGGCCAATCACAGATCGCGGCGAACGGCCAATCAGAGTGGCCGTTTGCGATGCGATCTGTGGGCGAATGAGAGATGATCTCATAGAGTGCTGTTGTCTAGGATGCATTAAGGTGAAAAGACACAAGGGTTTACAACCCCTTTAACACCTGGTGCACTCAGTGTTGCAGATATAAAATCCCAGCATTGTTTTAACATTAAAATCACTACTGGCACATTTAATAAGTGATACAGTGACCTATTAAAAATGACAGTTACTGAGAGATTGCTTTAAACTGGCTGTTGATAGGGGAGTTTACTAAATCAATAACAGTTATGCTAATACAGGTTATCTATAGTAATAAAACATGAATCTAACACATTTGCTGTAAATGCTTCATACCATATTATACTGTATAAGATCTTATAAACTCACACCCTGTGAAAATGGAGGTGAAACGTCATCTTTTATACTCCCACATCCTTGAGAGAGAGCGCAATCAATACAAGGCTATGAAGAGGTCATGGAAACTTAAGTCCTATTATATTAAAATAGCTTTTCTCTACCATTGGAAAAATGTACACAATAATGAATATTGCCTAAGGCAAGTTAATTGCAGCTGAATGTTTAACTATCTGAACCTGAGATACTTGTCTTAGAGGAACTGGCTGTTGTCTCATAGTACATCATTTGATTTTATGTTTTCAGCATCAACAATTTGGTATATATGCTTCAAAGCATTCATCATGTTACATTCTTAATGAGACAGTATTTTTGCCAAGATTGTGTTTATTGCCAGGCTTGTAAAAACCGCATTGCATTGACAGTATACATAAGAGTTACATTCATATTGGTAGACCATTGTCACAAAAGTCTTGTATTCTGATAATTGTATGTGACTAATACATGTGATGATAGCATTTAGTGTATAATTTTTTTTTGTTGCATGTCTTTGTTTGGATTTTCCTCCACATTTACATACAGACCAAGTTGTGTAGCAAAGGTGACACTGACAGAGGATGGGGCAAACTGGTGTATATCAAGTATACTTACATTGCAATGGCTCAAAGCTGAACTCTAAGCAGACAACTAAATACACAAACGATATTCATATAATGTAGTCATTTGTCCTGCTAAAGGACTTGTTCCCCTGTACATCCAGTCCTAAGATTTACACAGCCCCATTCCAAGGTGCAGCCAGGTAGATGACAACACTTTAGAAAGGACACAGTTATATCCTCACTCTACCTCCAGCCAGGGCCATCTTAATAGCATCATGGGTCCCTGGGCAAAGTAAGGCTCTGGGGCCCCTACAATGATAACAGTGCAGGTAAACAGACATCAAGTAGGTAGGAGGCAGACTGCCTCCCCTGTGTAACCATCACTCTCAGTGCCATTATGGGGCCCCCAATTTCGCGGCAGCGTGGGCTCAAGGACCAGCTGCTTTGGGGAAAGTGCAGGGGCCCCCCATGCAGTCGGGGCCCCTGCCTGAGCAGTGCCCAGGTGTGCCCTTTCATTAAGACAGCCCTGCCTCCAGCCTGCTAACTGGACAATAAAAAAGAAGCAGAAGGATGATGAGGCCATCTCTAAACTCATGTTGCTCTCTCTCCTCCTATTAGCTTGTTCCTTGTTAGCTCATTGTATGCAGCACACCCGATTTAATGTGGTTGTAAACCCTTTACAACCACTTTAACCTACAGGTAAGCCTAGATTAAGGCTTACCTGTAGGTGCTTGAAATATCTCCCAGACCTGCACGGTCTAGAAGATATTTGCAAATCGCCGCACATCGATTTGTTCTGCGCATGTGCCAGAGTTAGAGAGGGCCCGCTGTGCCGTTTCTAACTGGGGTAATGCCGTGAGTGGAGGCTCCCGCGTGCATGATGTCACCTGACTCTGGCCACTCACAGAGCCGGAGTTCCCGGCCCCGGAAGGAAGAGGGGTGAAGAATGGCTGCTCGCTACTCAAGAGGAAGACGGGGACATCGCAGGTCTCTCCTGCAGGTAAGTGTCACATAATGGGCTACTATTCGATGCATAGTAGCCCATTATGCTTTACGTTTACAGAGAAACAAAGAGGAAGTAACACCCATCAGGATTTACTTCCTCTTTAAGCCGGGTACACATGGGCCAAATGTCAGGAGACATTTGCCAGTTCAAAAAAAAAACTGTCTGACATTTGGCCTGTGCGTATGTCAGTCTGCCGGAAGTATATGCTGGAAAACCAGTGGCGGAGAGCGCTGATCAGAGTGTTCTGACGGGGGGGGGGGGGGCGTCCTCTCTCAGAACACAATAGCTCAGCAGGGGAGATCGCTACACTTACTTCGCAAGGCGAGTACAGCGGCTCCGACCAGAGCTGTCAGTTTTTTCGTTTAACCCAGAGGGTTGAATGGAAAAAGACCTATAGTGTGTACCAGGCTTTTTTCCTCCAGCCCCTCCCTTTTCCAGTCTCAGTGCTGCCGTCAAATTCAGATACTTAAACTAGTGGCATTTAAAGAAAACTGCATTTATGATTTATCTATAAACACAGAGCTACATGAATTAGCATATTTTATATCTGTCTAAAGGTCAGCTTTGAAGTGTACCACATTCAAAATGTACTGGGTGTGCAATTTTCTGCAACTGTCAGTGTATTCTTGATGACACCCCAAACACAGATCACAAACTCAGTGCATTTGCCTGCACTGGATTGGATGGTACTGCAGAATCATGCAATCCAGTTGTAGTGTGTTTTTAAACATAGTGCAATGGACTACTTTTGGCATGATTCAGTGTGATTTAAAGCAATTCAAATGTATGGGCTGAAAATTGCACTGCACTGAATCGCACAGAAATGCAAACCACATTCGGAAAAATTCTGTTTGTTTTTTATTTCAGTCTCTGACCCTATTTGAAAATTTTCCCTCACTTCCGGACCCTGTGACATACAAAGCATAGGTATACCTTAAACCCATCCCTTCTGTCAATAGCCAGTAAGTTGCAAGATAAGCAAATAAGAACGAATTTAAAGGGATTTAACTATAATATCTGTAAAAAAGTTTAGTGTTTTTGCAACTTATGACACCCATTCTGTAATTTTTCTTTTAGATTGGAAAAATAATTTAAAGCACACAAGCTGAATTTTTTACTCTTCCGTCTTTATATGCACAATCAACTTTTTTTAGTTAGAACTCAGATCTGGTTATCTCTCGCCTTGACTACTGCAACTCACTCCTCATTGAATTACCTTTACATACACTATCCCCCCCTTCAGTCCATAATGAATGCTGCTGCAAGACTCATCCACCTTACCAACCGTTCAGTGTCCTCCACCCCTCTCTGCCAATCCCTGCACTGGCTCCCACTCACCCAAGGAATAAAATTCAAAGTGCTAACAATAATTTACAAAGCCGTCAACTACTCTGCCCCCAGCTACATCACTAACCTAGTACCAAAACAGCAACCAAGCCGCTCTCTTCGGTCCTCCAAGACCTCTTGTTCTCTAGCTCCCTTGTCGCGTCCTCCCATGCTCGCTTACAGGATTTCTCTAGAACTTCTCCCATCCTTTGGAACTCCCTATCCCAATCTGTCCAACTGTCCCCTAATCTATCCATATTTAGACAATCCCTGAAAACCCTTCTCTTTAAATAGCTATTGCTGCTTCTAACTAATACACAGTTTTACTTTCTCCATCAGCTCATCCCCCACAGCTATTACTTTGTGTATCAATTGACCCTCCCTCCCTCCTTCCTAGATTGTAAGCTCTAGTGAGCAGGGCCCTCTGATTCCTTTTGTATCAAATTGTAATGTAATTTGAATGTCTGCCTTTATTTTGTCAAGCGCTGTGCAAACTGTTGGCGCTATATAAATCCTGTATAATGATAATATAATAATTTACATGCTTGCACTTGCTGATAATACAGAATCACAGCACATGAAGTGTTAAAAGATTGTAATTTGGCAATTCTGCACTCTACAAATCCCAAGATGCCTAAATTTTTTCTTCTGTATTACAAGCTGTAAAGTAGTCAGGAATAAAGGGTTAACACTAGATGGATACAGGATATAAGGTATATGACTCTGACGATAGGATCTTCTTGTAATATCCTGCACATAGTTTATATTGATCTAGTGCCAGAGTCTTCTTCTTACAAGTGTATTGTAGATCTTAATGTGGAATTTCTGCATGCAGCAGAATTGCTGCCGTCTTTTTACTCGTCTCATATCTAAACTTGGAATCCTTGTCTGAACATAGCTTACAATCTCATTATAATCTTCATTTTAAAACCCAGCATCTGTTCCAAAGCTAAGCCTCTGCAAACAAAATATATAAAGCAGAGCCATAAATATGACACAACAGTCTGTACATGCAGGTTGTACTAGGGAGAAGACTTTATTTTTCACTAGAGGAGCCGACCGAGATGAAATCCTATTGCCACTGATGTATGCATGTATATTATTGTTTTTTTTATGTATCAGTGACACGGCATCCATATTTATTACAAAAGCATAGCAATGTTCTATGACATGAGCCTGGAGTGTTACTGATACTGCATTCATTTTAAGAATGCAAATATTAGTTTGTGATACTCCAGACCCCAATCTCAGTATAATAATCCCACAACCCAATATAATACACCCAGAAGTGTGAGAAAGAATAAAAGTTATAAAAAAAGAGAAAAAAGCAATATACATACTCCCATTAAAGTAAAAAAAAAACACTACATTTGCAGTGTGTGTGTGTGGTGGTGGTGGTGTGGTGGGAACTGCAAGAGTAGTTAACACTACAGGACATACAATACATGGCTATTGACCCTGAATTTCATGTGATGACTTGGAAGTCTGAGCTAAACCTAATCCTAAACCTGCTCCCACCCACCTCCTAAGCCCTATACTAACTGGCCTATAGAGGAAAGATGTCTATACTTACCTATTCTAAGGGCGGTCTGGTCATGTGATTGCCTCCCAATGCCGGTTTCAGGGGAGAGGATGAACAGCTGACAACACATGCCCCACAGTAAGCCTATGGGTGACATCACCGCCCAGGCATAGCAACCGCTGTCACTGCGCTCTCCTTTCCTGAAGCTGGAAGCTGATCACCTGACCAGGCTAGAGTGCCCTTAGATAGGTAAGTATGGACATCTTCTCATCTACAGGCTAGTTAGTATAATGCCGCGTACACACAACCGTTTTTCAGGTTCTAAAAAATTAAGTTTTTAAGGGTCTAGAAAAAACAACGTTTTTTTCAACCCGATCATTAAAACGCCCTTGCCTACACACGATAGTGAAAAAAAAATGCTCGTACAACACGTACGATGGCACTATAAAGGGGAAGTTCCATTCGTATGATGCCACCCTTTGGGCTGCTTTAGCTGATTTTGTGTTAGTAAAAGACGCTTTGCGCTTTTCTGTCTGTTACAGCGTGATGAATGTGCTTACTCCATTATGAATGGTAGTTTTACCAGAACGAACGCTCCTGTCTCATAACTTGCTTCTGAGCATGCACAGTTTTTTCACGTCGTTAAAGCCCACACACGACCATTTTTTACAACCTTAAAAACGACAACATTAAAAACGTTGTGAAAAAACAAACTTTTTTAGAACTCCGAAAAATGCTATGAAGCCCACACACTATCGTTTTAATGACATTAAAAAAAAAACTAATTTTTTAGAACCCAAAAAATGAATGTGTTTACTATTTTCAAGGCAGGCCTGGTAATTCTATCTCCCTCAACCGAAATGGCCGGTATAATAGGTGAGGGTGCTTTTGCCTTAACTATGAGGGCCAAAATTTGTCGCACTCACTCTCCTTCCCCAAAAAGACGTTGTTTTTTTAAAAAGCCTCTTATTTTCTGCTTTCATCAAGACCTGTTTCTTATATTCTTCCTGTTTCTCCGACCACTCCCTATACCTTTCTAGTGTTGGATCCTCCACGTACTGTGCTTCCACTACTCTCACTCTCTCCACTTCAATGATCTCTTTTACCTTTGTTTGTTTCTTGATATATGAAATTTTGTGTATCAGCACACCCCAAAGAAATGCCTTTAGGGTATCCCAGATCACTCCCAGTGGGGTTGACTCTGCATTTACTTTTACAAACTCCTCCAGGCTAGCTGCTATTTTTCCTGAATCTTCCATCAGTTCCAGCCAAAAGGGGTTTATTTTCCAATCACTCCTACTGTAACTACTCCGCATTTTTATTGAAAAAAAACACAGGTGAGTAGTCTCAAAGACCCCTCGATTCATAATTTATCTCCTCCATCATATTCAAAGCCTCTTCATTGCATAACACAAGGTCAATTCTGGATAGTGTGGAGTGTGTCTTGGAGTAACAGGAGTACTGTCTTGCCTCTGGATCCCACTTCCTCCAGACATCCACCCGCCCTGTCTCCCCACAAAATTGGAGGAGAGGGCTGCTAAATATACTGCCAAGCGGAAATCTAGATGGAAACCTATCCAGATTTTTATCCATGGCCTTATTAAAATCTCCTGCCACTATAAGGCTGCGTACACACGATCAGACATGTCTGATGAAACATGTCCAGGCTGAAGTGGTCTGTTGGTCTGATGTGCGTACACACCATCGGACCAAAATCCCCTCGGACCAGAACGCGGTGACGTAGAACACAACGACGTGATGAAAAAACAAAGTTCAATGCTTCTAAGCATGCGTCTACTTGATTTTGAGCATGCGCGGGATTTTGGTCCGATGATTTAGTGTACTAACCATCAAACATGTCCGACGGACAGGTTTCCAGCGGAGAGGTTTCTAAGCATGTTTTGAAACTTTTGTCCGCTGGAAAACGGTCCGATAGGCCGTACACACGATCAAACATGTCCGCTGAAACTGGTCTGCGGACCAGTTTCAGCGGACATGTTCGATCGTGTGTACGCTGCCTAACAGGTACTTCTGGTTTGTCCATGATAATCTCCATTAATTCATTCAAAATTTCCATACCAAATGGCGGGGGGATGTAAACATTAGCCAATATGCCCAACGTATCCTCTATTGAGGAGGAAAGAAAAACACATTGTCCATTCGCATCTATCTTACTCTGCCTGCAGGAGAAAACCACCACTAAATCTACCAAAATACTCACCCCCCTCGAGTAGGAGGTTTGAATGGAGTGGTATTGTACCTGGTAGTTCCTGCGCTACAAGGTGCAAATTGTATCTTTTGACCTTACACGCATCGGCCATAGAAAAAATTGCTAGTCTTTTAGATGGATCCTTCATCCCCGAACATGCTAAGAACATATCTTTAGCCTTCTAGTTTGCTTCAGGAATTTTCTCTCCTTTCTCTAGTAACTATAATTTTCCTTTCCTATTTTGCTTCCCCATTACAAATAATCCTAACCTTATTCCCCATATTACTAACCTATAGTAAATTTCCTTATTTCTTGTGTTCATATGCAATATCGAAAAATCATAACTTTGTGGATCTTATCCTTCCTGCGTAACATCCAAATTGGTATAACTTCCTATCACTCCTTCACCCCCCTTCATGCTCTCATTCATAAAAATACACAATCAAATCTCTTCCCCCCTCCCCCATCCAATTCCCCTCTTCCTCTCCCTACCCCTATTTGGGCCCATACCGAGGACTTCTAAAGTGGCCGTGTCTTCTCGCCAAGGTAATATGTGTAAATTCTTTTGTGATCCATTTCTCTTGTGTAATACTTCCCCAAACAGGGAGAGAAAGGCAAGTAATGCAATAAAAACAATACATTTTCTAAAAAAATACACTCTTGTTGATCCCTTTAACCCTTTACCCCAAAAAAGTCTTATTTCATTCCTCTCCCTTCTCTCCTTCCAGTTACATAGATCTGTTGAATCTCCGTTCTTGTCATATTTCCTCCCCCTTCTGTAGTCTCCCTTTATTGGTATTCAACCACAGTGTCACTTCTGCAGGTGTTTTAAAAAACATAGTTTCCCCCAGAGCTGTTATCCGCAATCGTGCCGGATATAGCATTGCATAGCTGATTTTTAGCTGTTGCAACATGCCTTTACTTTCTATAAACCTGGCCCTTTGTTTCTGTAGTTACGGGGAAAAGTCTGAGTATATAGAGATCCTAGCCCTATTAGATAATATGTTTTTTTTATCTCTCTTACTTTTGAAGAATAGTAACTCTGTCCTTATAATATAAGAGCTTAATAAGAAGGGGTCTCGGCTGGTCTCCCAGTGGCGGTGACCTAAAAGAGACTCTGTGCTCGCTCAATTGCAAAGAAATTTGACAGAGATTATTTGCCAAGAATTCCTTTTAACCAGTCCTCCATATATTCTATAGGGTTGATACCTTAACTTAGCTTAGGGAGACCGAGAACCCTTAAAACAAAATGTGCGCAATATATTTTCCATGTCATCCATTTTATATATACACTTATTCAATTGTTTCCTCATTCATTTTATGTCTTACATAGTTACATACAGTAGTTAGCTAGGTTGAAAAAAGACACAAGTCCATCCAGTTCAACCTTGTTTCATTGGGTTCATGTCTTCTATCAAGCCGAGTCTCCCCTCTAAAGCAGATGTCCGCTCACATACCTCGCACATCATGCCTTAATAGTGACTAATCAACTTAAAAAAGTTGGTCAGATATTTCAGATAATGAGGACTTATGCCATGTACACGCGATCGGAATTTCCGACAACAAATGTTTGCGAGCTGGTTTTTAATTTTTCTGACAACAAAAGTTCTTTTGCGATTGTCTGTATGCAATTCTGATGCCCAAAAATCCTATGCATGCTCGGAAACAAACGACGCATGCTCAGAATCATTGAACTTCATTTTTCTCTGCTTGTCGTAGTGTTGTACGTGACTGCATTCTTGCCGTTCGGAATTTCCGACAACATTTGTGTGAGTGAGTGAGTGAGTGAGTGAGTGAGTGAGAAACTTATATAGCGCAACACATGCAAACTGAATTGCCTCTGGGCGGTTGGTACCCAGCCTGCCCACCCTTCGTGGGTGTCTGGCTTGGTGTGTGGGCATGCTGCTCCAGCTTAGCAGCAGCCTGGTTCCCTTTGTCCTTTGGCATGAGTTGTGTTTGTGTGCCAGCGCCATCCTGCGTGGCTGTCTCCTCTGCTCCCTGCCTCCTGGTCATAGCGGAAGATGCACCCAATGTACTCGGGCCCCTATCACAGCTCTATCCTGGGTGTACATTGTCTCCTTTCCTCCATCTGAGATGCATGCCGCTGGAACACACCCCGGTAGAGCGCGCCGCCTGTACGCACCAAAGAAGCAAGGCTCACGCCACCTACAGACCAGCCTGCTAGCCTTTTCACCACTGAGTGCCTCCTCCTCCTCTCCCCTACACACCTCATTACTCGGTATCCAGTGTGGGAGCAAGTGTGAGGTCCGGGCTGCTGTGGCCTCTCACCTTAGCATCCGGTCACCCCCGCCCCCCCCCCCCAGCCAAAATGCAAAATTGTACACAGTCCATGATGATTTGGAGAGCCATACACCTGTCTATCTATATCTATATATACATAATGTATATCTATATATATCTATATAGAAATATATATGGACATATAAATGATTAATGCAACATTTCCTATGTATCCAATGAAAAAAAGAAAGCATCTAATCCAAACCAAGAGAATATAAAAATAAATTATGTAAATTATGAACCTATCAGTACCCAAATTTATCTAGTTGTATTCTAGTACTGCACACTGCCATGTCTGTTCAAAGATAGAGCAAAGGATTGTGTGATTGTGTAGTGAACTAACAATGGACCTGTAAAATCTGATAACCAAGGCAGCAGTCACACTGAATTTCTGTGTTGGGCCTCTGTGGCCCTTCTACACCTCCTTTGCAACCCTTGACTAGTTCAGGAAATTAAAATGATTTTGACTGTTTTGTCATTTACAATGTTTCCACTCCTTTACAAAATGTTGTAGCTGAATATTTAAGAAAAAAAAAATGTAGCCCCTTTCTCAGGGATAAACTGCAAATAGTATGTGTTAAATAATTTATTATGTCAAAAAGATACTAACGCTATTTTATGGAGATACGTAGGTGTTGCCCACATCCAACCTAATATAGGTTATTCTACTAATTTCTGCACAAAGATTAGTTTAGGTTTCACATGCCTTTGCCTTGCAACAAAATGGCAGAAATAATTCCATTTTAATTATAGTCAGTCTTGAACATTGTCATAGGTCTCCAACATCCACACTGCCATCATTCTTGACCAGTCAGGTGTCTTCTCCCCACCTGCTAAAGTGGGAGGAAAAAAATCTGCCAGTTTGGCAAAACTACAGTATTTAGCTGCTGCCATTCCAGCTCATGGAGTAGGTTCTCTTCCTTGAGTTTATGGACTGTCCTACACCAAGGTGGCAGGTAGGGATGAGCCGAACACCCCCGCGTTCGGTCCGCACCAGAACCGTCGAACAGACCGACCGTTCGCGCAAACATTAAGAACCCCATTGAAGTCTATGGGACTCGAACGTTCGAATTCAATTCAAAAACGATAATTTTAAAGCCCAATATTCAAGTTATTGTTGGAAAACGTCTTTGAGAACCCGTGTCTTGCCCCGAGGGAACATGTATCAATGGAAAAAAGTTTAAAAAACAGTAGTTTTTTCAGGAGCAGGACTCCTGAAAAAACGACAGTTTTTAAAACTTTTTTTTCCATTGATACATGTTCCTTTGGGCAAGACCCAGGTTCTCAAAGACATTTTTACAGGCAAACTATAGACACCCAGCAGGTACAATATTTAAAGGAATTTTTCTTTTTTTTTTTTAAGTTAAGCATCATTAAAATCAGTGCACCAGGAGCAGTGATTTTATTGATGCTTAAATAAAAAATATAAAAAAATCCTTTAAATATTGTACCTGCTGGGTGTCTATACCTGTGATAACGTCTTTAAATAGCACAATCACCTGCCTGCCAGTAAATTAGGAAGAACTGATCTAGCTAAGCTTTACAGTGTATAAATTTATGTACAACTCCTAGGGATGTATATATACAGTAGCTCTGACTGCTCTCATTAACAACCCCAACACACTACACGAGGCCGCGCAGCAGGCGGCCTTATATAATGTGGGGCGTGTGCTAAAGCCCTGAGACATAATTGACCAAGGCCACCCTGGCTTCGGCCAAATATGGCTCTCCGTTTTTTGTGCACTGTGATTGGCCAAGCATGCAGGGTCATAGTGCATGTTTGGCCAATCATCAGCGCGCAATGCCGCAGTGAATTATGGGCCGTTGTGCGTCACTCAAATTCGGCGCGAACGACCCGTTTTGTTCGAAATTAGTCGAACGTACGAACAGACAATGTTCGAGTCGAACATACGTTCGTATCGAACGCGGAGCTCATCCCTAGTGGCAGGTACCCAGCCACCATAATTTTTACAGAAGCTTATTTTATGCCACATCAAACAGGGAATATTGTCAGCATGGAGCCAACTGAGTAAGGCCATACATAGGCCTGAATCTTGTCATAAGTCTCCAATCCCCACAGTGTTGTCCCCAGCAACATCTATTGGAATAGCAGATACCTGTACCAGTTGGACAGTGCAGTGGAATATGATGGCTGCTCCCTCCAGTATTCTGCAAGCTGCCCCTAGATGAAATCCTCCCTCACTGCTGTCCTGTGTCTCCCTCACTGTACTTCACCCCAGGGCTGTCTTAATGAGAGGACACACCTGGGCACAGCTCAGGGGCCCCAGCTGCATGGGGGGCCCCTGCCCTTTCCCCAAAGCAGCTGTCCTTGAGCCCAGGGCTGCCCCTCTACATCCCAAATATCCCCCCAGCACTCTGACCCCTCTACACCCTAGATATTCCCTACCTCCTACCTACTTGATTTCTGTTTACCAGCACTGTCTCCATTGTAGGGGCCCCAGAGCATTACTTTGCCCAGGGACCCATGATGCTATTAAGATGGCCCTGCTTCACCCCAGTCTCTGACACTCATTAACAATCTGCCACCTCATCATCCCCACCCTCCTCACTGCTGGAGCCTGCAAGCTGCAGCTGCAGGAACTTCACTACCTCTTGCTGCTTGCTGCCTGGTGTCCCCTCTGTATATGATCACTGTGCTCTCTTCCTCATTCAGAACGCATGAAATGAGAAATTCTTGTGCAAGACTCAGACACAATAATGTATAGCCCACCACAGTGCAATTCACATAACATAACACAATAGATCACTCTATAGCACTATATAGCATCACTGGAGAGCACAGCATAGTAGCAACTATCTTTCGTTGCTAGCTCTCGTTGTCTACTAACACACACTGACAAATGGCTGACTTTTATAGGGATGGGGCTGGCACATAACATAAACTGCACTTTTGGCCATTCTATGCCTCTTAACCTAAGTTTAATAACCAGGAAGCGCATTATTGGTAGTTTGTTAGCATAGGGGAACTAGAGGCTGATTGTATTGTACTGTTAATTTTTTGGGTTCAGCGCCCCTTCATGGCCGGAGACCAAACTACTTTACTGGCCCCCACATTCAGATGAATAATGACTGTTACACTTTCCAGTGACACCTGTCCCATACCGGACTACAAATTCATTTTGAGTGATACAGTTTTTGAGCACTGATTCTCTCCACCAGCTCTTCTCATGATTTATAACTTGCCATGTTCACCCCAAAAGCAAAGAGGGGATCCACCACACTTTCTCTGTTTGACCTCACACACCATGGTTCAAGACCAAATCCCTAAGAGGGTTCCATTTTGCAGCAGGCCCTATTATAGGGGCCTGTCTGCTTGGTAGGGGGCACCATGTGCATTGTTCCCTCTCCTGAGCTAGCTGCTCTTTCTTCTTGTTTCTACTTTATACGTTTCAGAGGGTTAACCTGAATGTTGACACTTTCTTTGTCTCTCTTCATCAATAAAATAAGAACTTCTTTTACTGAAGTTATTCAGTTGTACATACAGTTCCTTAATTTTTAATCACAGAACAGTGCACAATCTCAAAGACATATAGCATTGTCTACCCTGCTTGCCTCAAGTGATGTGGCTGTGGTGTGCATTTTTTGCTGTGTGTTTCCAATAAGTACATATTAAAGATTCAGCCCATCATCCCTTATCAGGCTAATCACACTCCTGGTGCAACTACCACATATGCACTTGTATGGTTTCACTCCCATTTCCCAATAGACCAGTAGGCCCCACCTCCACCTGCATCTATCCCTTCTCTATGGGAAGTGACTCATGCAGGGGGAAGGTACACCATTAACACCTAAGTTACCAAAGATTAACTTATGCATGTCAAATACCATATCAGTAAGGCTATGACGGCGAATGGCCATATTAGTTCACCAATTCTGCAAACTAAGAACAGGTGGGGATCACCTCAAACCCATGCGTGCATAAAACCTGATTCTCATTGCAATCACAAATAAAGCACATTGCCAATATGGCTTCTGTGACCTCACCTTTTTATAGTAAGGGGGCTGGCTTATCCTATCCCCCCCCTCCCTATTGTTCCTTTTATGCCAGCTGGCCTAATTTTAAAGGCTAGGCTGTGCATTATTGTTTCAAAGAATTTGGTCTGGTGAGTTCCCACAATATTTCACTAGACCCATGAACTTCGAACATGCAGGGTTTGTCTGGAGCCCATGGTAGCCGCCAACCCAAACCTCATCTCAACTAGGGACAAATCTATATTAGAATAGACATTTTTAATGGAGTATTTCATTATACTTCATGTTTTCTGAATAATACGTTTTTACTTATACATTACAAAATTAGCAATGTTTTTTTAGCTTATGATCACAGTGATCTAACCTGTAATTCAATTTCTACATTGTTTCCACTTCAGAACACTATCTCTTCTTCTCTTATTAGCATGATATTTATATATCATGTCTACAATTGGAGTGAAGGCAAATATGCATTACAATGTGTCAATATTTCTTTGAATGCAGCCATACTACAAATTGAGCTGCCTTTGGAGCAAACATAATTAGAAAAATGGTGCTTACATTAATATTTCCATATAGCATTTAAAGGACAGGAAGTGATCCATTAAATTGTGAAAAGATAAGCAGTTCTGTGCATTTTTCATCCAATTTAACATTCACCTGCAATAGTTTTTCATATATAAAAATAAAGAAAATAGGCAATACTGTATGCTGAATTGCTTTTATTTTAAGAAAATATGTGCTTCAAAAGAGCAGCAGAAAGCAATATGTTGTCTATTGTCCATAGTGATAAAAGCTCTGTGCACGGGTTCATAATTAGTTGACTTTTTAATGCCACCTTGGAGATCTGCATGTACCATAAGGGCACTAGTAGTTCATTGCTTGGAGCTGTAGGGTTAAGGGCTTATTCACATGCGCACTCGTACAGAGGGAATTGCTGTTTGTACTAGCGCTAAGCTGCATGAATGGACACACATTGGCTGTATGGACTTACCCATACAGCATACTATATTAAACTGAGCCTTAAAGGAGGAAACAACAAGCATCAAAATTTTCAATCTGTGATCCTGTGTGTTGCTCATTTCTGGACACTTGTGGAAGACTCTTCATGAAACCTGGAATTTAGAAATAGAATCTGCGCCACGGAAATGCCCTTAATAAAAGGTTAGTGTATAGTGTCAAAGTGAATATCTAAGTGGTTGCCCAATCTCACACACAATCTCACAGTAACTTTTACATATTTTATGTTTTATTTGTTTTATTATTATTAAAGCTAGGTTAATATTTTTATAATTAAAATAAGCAAACCATAAGACCATGGTGATCACATGATCTGGAACCATGCCTATAGTTCTGATTCTGTTTTTAACACAGTGCGGGAAATGTGTGCATTCTGGTGTGTAGCGGCACTTAGTTTAAAAGGTAACAATGTTTTTCTTCTGTAGTGAAATCACACAGCAACATTGTCACCCTGTAGATAGTGTGGATGTACATGTAATTTGACCACCTGCCAACCTGCTTACAACAAATGTACTGTGAGCTGGTGGCAGCTGCAGGCCTTGTGATCTACTGATATGTCACAGTGAGCATACATACTGGCGTGCTCCCTACAGTGCGATTTTGCTTAGTATTGTGATGCTGTGATTGGCCCACAGCTAGGCCAATCATAGCACCCTGTACCAAGTTATTAGCTGTATCACAGATCACAATAGTGATCAAGCTGTCATGAATGAAAGCCATTTACAACACCTAAAACTATTGCTTATAACAGTGATCATCACTGTTATAAGAAATAATAGCGTAAATAAAACCCCTGATCTGATAATAGAATGTAAAAAAAAATTGTAAAGAAAAATAGTTTAAAAAAGAATAAAGTTTACAAAATTAAATAAAAATGTTTATTTTATTTGACATACATTTACCAGTCAGTATCCCTCATCACCTCCACACCTGTCATATGATGATGCTGTACTTAAGTATTTAAACTACTCTATTTAATCTGTTGGCAGGTTACATCACATATGTGAGTTTGGATTTACCCTACAATTTTTGGATTTCGCCTACAAGTTTTTTTTTTTTTTTATGTAGTATAAATGGCTATTTAACCACTTAAGGACCGCCTACTGCACATTTACGTTGGCAGAATGGCACGGCTGGGCACATCAACGTATATATACGTTGATTTTAGTACCCAGCCGTGGGTCACGGGCGCGCGCCCGTGACCCGGTCCGAAGCTCCAGGACCGGGACCGCGGGATTCGCGGACCCGATCGCCGCTGCAGTGCGGCGATCCGTCCCTGGAGCGGAAGAACGGGGAGAGCCGTGTGTAAACACGGCTTCCCCGTGCTTCTCTGTGGCTGTAGCATCGATCGCGTCATGTAATAGGGGGACGCGATCGATGACGTCACACCTACAACTACACCCCCCTACAGTTGTAAACACACACATCCCCTACAGCGCCACCTGTGGTTAACTCCTAAACTGCAACTGTCATTTCCACAGTAAACAATGCAATTTAAATGCATTTTTTTCTGTGAAAATGACAATTGTCCCAAAAATTTGTCAAAATTGTCCGAAGTGTCCGCTATAATGTCGCAGTCACGAAAAAAAATCGCTGATCGCCGCTATTAGTAGTAAAAAAAAAAAAAAATTTAAAAAATGCAATAAAACTATCCCTTATTTTGTAAACGCTATAAATTTTGCGAAAACCAACCGATAAACGATTATTGCGATTTTTTTTACCAAAAATACGTAGAAGAATAGTATCGGCCTAAAACTGAAGAAAAAATTTTTTTTTAATATATTTTGGGGGATATTTATTATAGCAAAAAGTAAAAAATATTGAATTTTTTTTTAAAATTGTCGCTCTATTTTTGTTTATAACGCAAAAAATAAAACCGCAGAGGTGATCAAATACCACCAAAAGAAAGCTCTTTGTGGGGGAAAAAAAGGACGCCAATTTTGTTTGGGAGCCAGGTCGCACGACCGCGCAATTGTCAGTTAAAACGACGCAGTGCCGAATCGCAAAAAGGGGCAAGGTCCTTTACCTGATTTTGGTCCGGGTCTTAAGTGGTAAAAAAAAATTACAATGAGAATGTCTGTAAACTTTAGTTTTCACAATACTTACTATATATAAATATATATATATATATATATATATTTATATATATATATATATATATATATATATGGCATTGGCATTTTATTCTGTATAGAAAGGAAAGTTGCCGTATGATTGATGCTTCAACAAACTGCCATATAGGGCTGGATTATGGACAACAAGAAAAAAACAATGTAAAAATGATTCACTCAGCATCTGGAAATGTATCTTATGTTGGTGCGGACAGGAGAATTTGTCAATCAGCAGAGCTAAAGAATACGTGAAGAGGACATATCCCTCCTAAATCCATTAGCTGAAGAAATGTGATATTACAGTGTCAGTTTAACTCATCTAGATTTTCTTCCATCGAT
The DNA here is from genome assembly GCA_029574335.1 of Rana kukunoris. Classification (NCBI taxonomy): domain Eukaryota; kingdom Metazoa; phylum Chordata; class Amphibia; order Anura; family Ranidae; genus Rana; species Rana kukunoris. Next base: position 29,014 of record JAJQKJ010000265.1, on the reverse strand, counting down.
TAGCAGAATTTGATATATTAGCAGCCCTTTATTTTATCCAAGATTTTCTAGAAAATAGCAGGTGTTAAACTGAAATAATTAGCTCTGCCTAAGTATTAAATTACACACTTGCACAAAAATTATTGTTTAAAAAGAAACTTCCTTTAGTTTCTTGCAAGTAGGCAAATATACAGACTTCCTTAATAAAATAGTTCAATAAGCAATATAGACATTAAATGTACAGTAGCAGCTCATGGAAGCCAGTATGATTTCAGTCTGCTTAAATCAGTGAAAGAGACATTTAAATTGGTTGCTATGGCTGACTCCATTTTGTACTTTGTCTAAATATAGAGACATGGACAAATTTGTTGAAAACCCTTCCATGAAAAAAAAAAAAAAAAAGAAGAAGCTGCGATATTCTTTGAAATACTGAAGTAATTTTCAGCTATAATATTTTTTTATTTCATTTTTGTTTTTAATTTTGACTTTGCTTTTAATGTTTAATTTAAAGAGGAACTGAAGTTCCACAGTAACAGTGAACAGACAGGCTTTTATTGCAGACGACACATGCAATGTCTCTTCTGTAATAAAATGCCCCTACCTGCCTGCTCACTGTCTTCTCTGATGCTGTAAACTGAGCTGCACATGTGTAGCTCAGCTTACAATGCCAGGCTGGTCTCTGTGTGCCAGAATAATGACCTGCTGTGCATTAGCAGGAGTGATGTCATCTCATCCCATCCAACGAAGATGGCCAAAGACTGACACACAGGAGAAGGTGCTGGCATGGGACCATTGGAAAGGTGCGCCTTAACCCCTTTAGTTCTGCTTTAACAGAATATTATAAATAAATACAACAAATAACAATGGAATGGGCAGAAATAATGGGATCCATAACCTAATATGCTCAACCGTTAGAGGCAATTGCTGCAAACAAGGGATTATGTAGTTCCCAATAAGACTTCTGCACCTACCAATGGACAGTATGGGGCACTCTTCTTCAGCTGTTTCAGGATCAAAGTGTGTCTTCTCCAGACTGCCATTCTGTAGATAGGCAATAAGATTCAGACTACCAGTAGGTCTCATAGAAGGCCACTTTATATTGTCTAAATATATATTGTTCTTAACTATTCTTGGGTCCTTAAAGATGTGTGTTTTTGGTCATTATCCTGTTTGAGGACCCATGACCCAAAACTGAGACAGAATTTTTTGACACCGGGCAGAATTTCTTAATAAGCTTGAGGCTGTATTGCATCTTTCATGCGCGCTAATATGATCTTTATAAATCTTGAGATTTCATTGTGTCCTGCACAGATCCAACAGTTTGACCTGTAGGTTATCTCACTGGTTTTGCTATCTTAAACTATTCATATTGAAGTAAACGATCTGGTTCTCGGGCAGGCAGCTTCTACACCCCAGAAGATCTGCATGTCTCCTTGGCTTGTAATGTTATGTAAGAAAAATGGAAATTGAAGAGCCACGTCACTGCTACAAAGTATAGATATAACTTTATTCCAATAAAAGTCAGAAGGACAATCGAAAAGCAGCCAACACTTTTTGGCAGTTCAGGGATTGATTGACAACAATGTGAATAGACTAGCAGTGAACTAGACCTCTAAAGTTATTTTTCCAGTGAGATTGCAAGCACAGGCCTTGACTGCCTAGCCCATTCTGCACAGATCCAAGGCACCCAGTGCCAGATGTAGCTAAGCAGCCCGACATAACATAACTAAACGTTTTCTTTTCTTTGAAAGCTTGATTTGTCTGTGAGTTGATGTGACTTATCAAAAAGATCTAGTTTTGTGTCATCTGTCATAAGGACATTCTTTCAGAAGAATTGTGGTTTGTCAATACATGTTTTTGTAAATTCCAATCTGGCTTTTTTATGCTTTTCCTTTAAAAGTGGAGTCTTCCTAGGTCTTTTTCCTTTGAGCTCACTGTTGCTAAAAAAAAGTACCAGTCAGTGCAATCAGACACTGATATTCCTTGTCCTTGGAGTTCAGCTTGTATCTATTTGGAAGTATTTTTTGTCCCTTTGTCTACCATTCACACTATCATTTTGTTCGAACTGGAGTCAATTTTCTTTGTGTAGCCACACTCCCATGGACCTTAAACATATTAATAATATTTTCAACTGTAGTCACAAGCGCACAAAGCTGCTTGGAGAAGGTCTCATGCCGCGTACACACAACCGTTTTTCATGGTTATAAAAAAATGAAGTTTTTAAGGTCTAGAAAAAACAACGGGCCAGATTCAGATACAATTACATTGGTGCAGAGTATCAGAGATACACTACCCGCCTATTTTACCAGCTATAACGCCGAATTCTGGTAGATTTTGTCCCTTACGGTACGGCGGCGTAGTGTATTTCTCGCCGCGAAATACGCGATTAGGGGGCGTGAAGCATTTAAATTAGGCGCGTCACTGCGGCGATCGAACTGCTCATGCTCTCTTCAGAAATTTCCCGCCGTGCATTGCGCGAAATAACGTCGATTTGTCATTCGTTGTTTGAGTAGCGTCATTTACTACATTCCTATTCCGGACGACTTACGTAAAAAATAAAAAAAGACGTTGACATTCAACGCGGGAACGACGGCCATACTTAACATGGGCTGTCTAATATACCAGCAAAAAGCTGGTATAATTTTACGCAGCAAAAAGATGACTAAAGATGCCGTAAGAGATTGCGATTTGACGTTCGTAACTTCGTGGATCGTCTGCAAACGCTAATTTGCATACCCCCCGACCGAAAAACGACGGGAATCCACCCAGCGCGCCGCAAATTTATTGCAGCGTAGATCCTAAAGCTACGAACACGTAAGCCAGTCGGATTGAAGCCCGCAGCCGTATTTTGAGGTTTCAGAGTAGTGAAAAATGCGCGTAATTTGAAAGTACCCCCAGTCTAACGCGAGTTAGACAGGAGTAAGGGCTCTGTGAATCTGGCCCAACGTTTTTTTCACCCCGATCATTAAAATGGCCTTGCCTACACGCGATCGTGTCTAGCAAAGCGTGGTGATGTACAACACGTACAACGACACTATAAAGGAGGAGTTCCATTCAGATGACGCCACCCTTTGTGCTGATTTTGTGTTGGTAAAAGACAATTCACACTTTTCTGCCTGTTACAGCATGATGAATGTGCTTACCCATTATTAACGTAGTTTTACCAGAACAAGCTCTACCGTCTCATAACTTGCTTCTGAGCATGCGTGGATTTTTCACGTCGTTAAAGAGCACACACGACCATTTTTTTACAACCTTAAAGACAAGAACGTTTTCTTTCTGATTTCCTTAGACACATTTTATTTGTTTCTCTGGTCCATGCTCAGTGTGTAAACATGATGATACGTGATACCAAATAGCAAATAGCTAAATTTTTCCTGTTTTTAGGGAGAAACACACTGCATTTAGATCTAATTCATATTTTTTACAGATCCCAACAAAGCTGTATGCTATACTAAAGTCTCACCTGGTGTAAAAAGAAATAAAACTGCTTCCACAGTCCTGCATATGGACATATTTAATGCTGTACACGTAAAGCTTTTGCAAATGTTGACCTGCATACAGTATTTATGGTAAATCTACACTTCTGGCCCTGAATAGCAAGAAAGTAAGGTGCTTCTGCCTGTGTTCTAACAATAAGGACATGCTAGCAATATAGAATACTAGGTGGCTTTTACAGCCTGTGTCTGAGCAACCTAGAACACTGGCAGTCAGAGCTACCAGGTCCTAGTAACCCAGGCATTATTCAGCAGAAGCCACCTGCGTAGTTCAACCATAAAAAAATATATATATTGTACAATCCCAAATGCCCAATTCTATACCCACAGTTTATCCAGAGGAAGGCAAAAAACCCCAGCAGAGCATGATTTAATTTGCTACAGTAGGGGGAAAAATTCCTTCCTGATCCCCAGAGAGGCAATCAGATTTTACCCTGATCAACTTTACCTACAAACCTTAGTACTCAGTTATATTATGTACATTTAGGAAAGTATCCAGACCTTTCTTAAAGCAATCTACTGAGCTGGCCAGAACTACCTTTGGAGGGAGTCTATAACACATTTTCACAGCTCTTACTGTGAAGAAACCTTTCCGTATTTGGAGATGTATGCATGTAAACTTTAGCACAACCATAATGTGTATATAGTGTACAGATTGCCAAATCACATATAAAATCATTTAGTCCTTTTCCTTATGGCCCATACACACGATCCGAATATCGGAACGAAAACGATCGTCCGATGATGGATCGTACGATTTTCGGATCGTGTTACACTACTTTCGACAGCCGATCACGACCGTTCATCCGATTTAAATTCGATCGAGCAAGCGCGAAAATTTTTCTCAACCCGATGTCCGATCGTCCGATTTTCGTTTAGTCAGTACAGCAGAACCCGTCCGACAATACAATACAAATACATTACAACACGTGACAACACTTCCATCGTTTTTTTTCTATTGTACGATAATTTTCGTGAGTTTAAAAATCCTATTTTATTTTACTCGCGATTATTAAGCGAAAAAAGTCGTACGATCCGTTGGCCGATATTCGGATCGTGTGTATGGGCCATAAGCCCCTAAATAGGCTGATTTAATGATTACGAGATTGAAGGCATGTGTGAAACTAATTACAGGAAACAGCTCAACAGCTCATTTTAAATATCACTATGATCCAATTATTTATCATCTTTTCTAGGAGTACCAACAAATCTGTCTAGACTATTTCTCAAGCTGTGTACAGATGTCTAAAAGAAAAAAAAAGTCTGCATCCATGGCCGTGCATATGGATGTATTTATTGGTGTACAAGTGTAAGGCCTCGTACACATGATAGGTTAACCAGAGGACAACGGTCTGATGGACCGTTTTCATTGGTCAAAACCGATCGTGTGTGGGCCCCATAGGTTATTTAATCTTTGGTTAAAAAAAGCCAACTTGCTTTAAATTTTAACCTATGGATTCCTAACCGATAGGTCAAAACCGATCGTTAGTAGGCACGACCATCGGTTAAAAATCCACGCATGCTCAGAATCAAGTCGACGCATGCTTGAAAGCATTGAACTTTATTTTTTTCAGCACGTCGTTGTGTTTTACATCACCACGTTCTGACACGATTTTTTTTTAACTGAATGTGTGTAGGCACATCAGGTTAACCTATGACAATGGTCCTTTCAGGACCGTTCTCATCGATGGACTGATCGTGTGTACAAGGCTTAAATATTTGTGCTGAGTTTAGCTCAAATGTAGACAATTTCCCTGAATAGCCAAAAGCAGATTCTGCTGTCTGGCATCCTAGCACAGAAGAGCTGCCTGTGCAAATCCACCAATACCTTCTGTTGTCTGTGTTCTAGCAACCAAGGTCACTAGAGGGTTCCGCAAACTGGTATCCTACCAACAGAAGATGCTAGGAAGTGTCCTATCAAGCAACGACCTTATGCCACAGAAGCTGTCTGTATCCTAGTAACCTAGGACTCTATGCAACAGGCAGGGGCTGTCAGTGTTCTAGCAACCAAGGACACTAGGAAGCATATATTTTCAAAAAAACCTTAATACCATGTTTACCATCTATGCAAAGAAGCGCATTGTCATGTAGCATACTGTACTCCTCACTATTTCCAACTAAACCTGTGACTTTCTAGAAGACAATCTCAATGCATAGCCATAACAAGCTCACTTAGCAAGACAACCCAGACTTTCTTTTGCTTGTTCATATATAACAAACTATACCTTTTGTATGTCCAAACATTCTTGTTTATTAATTCTCTAAAAGCTTGGAGTAGCTGAGGGGAACCAGGCCTATAGCCTGGCTGAAGGCATGTTTAACCACTTAAGACCCCGACCAAAATGCAGGTAAAGGACCTTGCCCCTTTTTGCGATTCGGCACTGTGTCGTTTTAACTGACAAATGCGCGGTCGTGCGACGTGGCTCCCAAACAAGATTGCGTCCTTTTTTCCCCACAAATAGAGCTTTCTTTTGTGGTATTTGATCACCTCTGCGTTTTATTTTTGCGCTATAAACAAAAATAGAGCGACAATTTAAAAAAAAATGCAATATTTTTTTTACTTTTTGCTATAAATAAATATCCCCCAAAAATATATAAAAAAAAATGTTTTTCCTCAGTTTAGCCGAACTATTCTTCTACTACCTATTTTTGGTTAAAAAAATCGCAATAAGCGTTTATCGGTTGGTTTTCGCAAAATTTATAGCGTTTACAAAATAAATAGTTTTATTGCATTTTTATTAATTTTTTTTTTTTACTACTAATAGCGGCGATCAGCGATTTTTTCATGACTGCGACATTATGGCGGACACTTTGGACAATTTTGACACATTTTTGGGACAATTGTCATTTTCACAGCAAAAAATGCATTTAAATTGCATTGTTTACTGTGGAAATGACAGTTGCAGTTTGGGAGTTAACCACAGGTGGCGCTGTAGGGGATGTGTGACCTATGTGTTTGTTTACAACTGTAGGGGGGTGTGGCTGTAGGTGTGACGTCATCGATCGCGTCCCCCTATTACAGGGATACGCGATCGATGCTACGGCCACAGAGAAGCACGGGGAAGCCTGTTTACACACGGCTCTCCCCTTCTTCGCTCCAGGGACGGATCGCCGCACTGCAGCGGCGATCGGTCCATGAATCCCCGCTCCCGTCCTGGAGCTTCGACCCACGGCTGGGTACTAAAATCAACGTATATATACGTTGATGTGCCCAGCCGTGCCATTCTGGCCGACGTAAATGTGCAGTAGGCAGTCCTTAAGTGGTTAAAATCCCAATATCTTGCACAACCATTTTACCAGATTCTGCCATTCTTTATTCTTGATTACAGACACAAATAACATTTAAAAGATAACTTCCTCTTCACAATAATGGACTCCCAACTGTTCCTATTCAATTAGGTGTTTTTATGCTTATGTACTCATTCTTAGGTGCAGTAACCAAACAACCAACGAGGGACCACACTGTTGAACTAGTATAAGATGAATTCTTGAGTGGTTACATTTTAATTGGTACTAAGAAATAATACTGTACCTTTAATGAAAAGGGTCAATAATTATGGTTGCCCAAACTATTTTATGGACAGATTAGAAAATAATACATTCTGTGGTTGCCTCCAGATTGGCATTGTCAGAGGGAGTTAGAAACCCATCCTGATTGCATTTTTTCAATAGTAGTATTGTCCCTGCTCTCCTGTCTCCTTCCTGTCCTTTGAATAAATGCGTAAACTAGTTTATGGTTTGCTCTACAGCACCATGTGGATGTCAGAAAACGCCAACAAATTGAATCCCTTCTAATTCCGCGTACACACGACTTTTTTCGGGGTTCTAACGTTTTTTTCAACCCGATCATAAAAACGGCCTTGCCTACACACGATCGTGAAAAAAAAATGCTCTAGCAAAGCGCGGTGACGTACAACACGTACAACGGAATTATAAAGGGCAAGTTCCATGCAGATGGCACCAACCCTGGGCTGCTTTAGCTGATTTTGTGTTAGTAAAAGACATTTGCGCTTTCAGTCTGTTACTGCGCGATGAATGTGCTTACTCCATTACGAACGGTATTGTTACCAGAACGAGCGCTCCCCGTCTCATAACTTGCTTCTGAGTATGCGTGGGTTTTTCACGTCGTTAAAGCCCACACACGACCATTTTTTACAACCTTAAAAATGACAACGTTAAAAACGTTGTGGAAAAAATAGAGCATGTTCGAAATTTTTAATGCCCATTTTTTAGATCGTGAAAAATGCTCTGGAGCCCACACACGATCGTTTTTAATGACATAAAAAAACGTAATTTTTTAGAGCGCTAAAAACGTCGTGTGTACGTGGCATGAGGAATACATCTTTATTTAAAGCGGGAGTTCACCCTAAATATAATCTTTCCCATGTGATCCAGCATACTGCGTCAGCGCCAGATGCTGTTTTTTTTTTTTAAATGCTCCACTTACTGTCTAATCTTGAATTTTGATTTATCTCCCCTGCGGTGGATGGCATCTGTATATCCCATCACGGCTTACGAAAATACCCGATTTAGGACTCGGGTATTTCCGGCGCAATACGGCGCCTGCGCACAGACCTAGAGCTGACTGCGCAGGCGCCGTATTTCTCTGAGTCCTATTTCAGCTTTTTTCGGAGGGCGACTCGGAAATACGGCGCCAGCGCAGTCAGCTCCTAGGTCTGTGCGCAGGCGCCGTATTGCGCCGAAATACCCGAGTCCTAAATCGGGTATTTTCGGAAGCCGTGACGGGATATAAAGGCGCCATCCACCGAGGGGGAGATAAATCAAAATTCAAGATTAGACAGTAAGTGTGGCATTTAAAAAAAAAAAAAAAAACAGCATACTGGCGCGACGCCAGTATGCTGGATCATATGGAAAATTGTATATTTAGGGTGAACCTCCTCTTTAAGGTACATTTGACAATAGTGTTGCCCAAGCCAGAGTAAGGGAAAGGGATCTGTGTGGTGAGGACCTTTTGTTCACACAGTCAACTCAGGCACAAACGAATCAGAATGGACAGTTCATATGCAAGAACCAGGTGACATGTCTTTTATCACCTTGAATCATTTATTTGATACTTTACATTTCAATATCTCAGAATATTATTTTCACTTCATATACATAAAAAATGCCAGCGTCATATACATATAAGTTAAATCATGAGTAAAAGAGGATATGGGGACTCTCAATATTCTGTATGGCCCATTTCTACACTGCAGTGACATTTCTAACTTATAAATATGCCTAGATGATGCAAACCACAGACTGCTATAAAAAGGATCTGTAGCTTTTTCCTGTAACCTACAAGGTACCTTTCATTTACATCAAAGGAGCTAGCCAAGGTGCTGAAAATTTGTCTGCCATAACAACTTTCAAAAAAGGGTTCTTTTGACAAATATAATACATATTTTTGTATTTGCATACCTCATATGACACATGATACAATAGGAAAGGCATCTTACTGCAGAAAGAATCTAATAATGCCAATTTTTCCTCTACCCCAGAAAAAGACAAAAATATATCAAATCACAATAATACTGTATGTGTTGTTCCCTGGTGTTTACTGGTCTAGAAGGTTTTAATTCATAAACCTGTGTAAGTGCCATGCCTATTAATTCATGTACAATATAGATTTTGTATTTGGTTGAAAAAGTCTGTTGAAATCTAGAAAAATTGTTGCAGGCTTTCACAGTGATTAGCCTACTGATTTCTCAAACCATAGTTGTCACCTTGGGATCTGTCACCTTGGATTGCTATCAGCATGTTCACTTCTTGCTTTCTGGATACTAGCCAATGAAGTGAGTATTTGGGGAGTTATCTGAATTGCCAACAAACATTAAGCAACGGAGCACTCAGATTTTCTTCTCAGTATCTGGCACTAAAGCCCTGTACACACGAACGGTTTGTCTGACGAAAACAGACCGATGGACCGTTTTCATTGGACAAACCGATCGCCTGTGGGCCCCATCGGTTTTTTTCCATCCGTGAAAAAAAATATAACTTTTTTTTTAAATTTTCCTATGGATAAAAAAAAAAAAAATAGAAAAAAAAACGATCGTCTGTGTGGAAGTCCATCGGTCAAAAATCCATGCATGCTCAGAATCAAGTTGACCATGCAGGGAAGCATTGAACTTCATTTTTCTCAGCGAGTCGTAGTGTTTTACATCACCCCACACCGTTGGACACGGTCGGATTTTTGACCGATGGTGTGTAGGCAAGACTGATGAAAGTCAGCTTCATCGATATCCGACAAAAAAAATCCATCAGATTAGATTCCGTCGTGTGTACAGGGCTTAAATGTTTGAAAACAAGGCAAAATGCTGTACAGATTATGGAATTGTTTAGCTAAAGATTGAGAAAAATCATGCATCAGATCTGGCCATCCACAGAGGTTTGCATCTAACAGGATAGGTGATAAACAATAATGGAGAGTGATCATTCAATAGCTCTTTGCACTTGCTGATGTGGTTAATGAACAATCAAGTCTTCATCTTGGTCATTAGAATATTTGGGTGGATATCAATTCAGCAGAAGTTGGTAGTAGCTAATACAGAGATGATATAAAGAAACATTTACACGTAGTTAATTTGCCCTGTATGGTTGCTATCTGTTGCTGTAAGATTTCAACAGAGAAAGGTTAAAAAGTATGTCAGGGCAAAATAATAAAAACATATAAACTATATCTAATTCATGCATGCACAATTCACCATGATTTATCCCTTTAATGAATGGAAGTACAGTAAAAAATATTTTTTAAACTGCCAGAAATATACTCAACCCTTATTTCCTCCTGCAGACAGACAACAAATATATACTGAACTGAAATAGAAAGGAAATGTGTCAGACCTGCCCACATGTTGGTTGTTAAACTATCAAATCCCTCTCCTCTACTCATCTCCAAAACATAGAAAGAGTGAAGCTTCATACACATGATTGGATTTTCTGCAGACAAAGCACAGGACTTTTGTCCAAAGGGTGTTGGCACGTGAACTTGTCTTTCATATGTAGCGGGGTCTTCCTGTCAGAGTCTAATGACAGGCCATCCCCGCTAGGACTTTATTCACATCTGTAAATATGTACATTACCTTTAAGAAGCTATGCATTGTGGGATTGCAAGTAGCAGGGGATATGGACTCCATTGACTCTTACGAGAAACAGACTACATTCCTCACAATGCCCTGCCCTGTTGGAGCATGTGACGCCTCCGCACAGACTTGTGGGGGAGGTTACTAAGCAGAGGGAATGGCGCCTTTTCGCTCTCTCAGGACCAGCCTCTTCTCCTCTGCGGAGCTGCTGACAGAGACAGCCGTGCTGCTAGCCCAGAAGCCTGGGCCTAAATTTCCCGAGAGACCAGCCATCCGGAAGGAAGCAAGACTCCTGTATCCAGCCTGTGTACCCGGAGCCCGGAGAGGAAGCCCAGCTGACAACTGAAACAGTGGAACACCCTTGTCCGATCTCTGTGTTGTGGAGAAGTATTCACCAACTCGTTTCTGAGAGAATTCAGGCGGATCGGCCTGTCAGGTGAGAGGGCACATGCTCAGCTCTTAGTCTCCCTTTAGACAGACACTTTAGTGCCATCTCACAGGCCTCCCGGCCCTGTTTGGCTTTCAGCCTGAACTTAACCCTTTTCACTGTTTATAGTGGTTATGCATAAGTGACTGATGCTGCCTAGCGATCAGCTCACCAACGTTTGATGTTTACCATACTTTGTTGGATTAACTTCCCCTCATCTTTTATTACTTGTGGATTACAAATTTAACGTGCACCATCCGGCCACAACGTGGACTTTGGGCTGTTTGCAGGATCGCCCGATAGAGGGAGCTCGCGAGCACAGACTGTTCACTAGTTTAGCCGAATGGTACCATTCTTTAGGATAAATTTGTTTCATTCATAAATGCCCATTTGTGGATTCTGCAAGGGCCCTTGCGAAATCATATTGTGTTACTGCATGGCAACCATTCACTTGATGATGTAAACTTATGTGTGTTTCTTCTTCGAGTACTTATTAAGTAAACTCACTCTCTTTGATTTAAATATACTACTGTGTGGATCGTATTCTTCTAGTCTGGAGGAGCCATCCATTATTCAGGTAATACTATCATTACACTGTCATTGAATGTTGTATGCCTGTCATTGTGCCTCACCCCAGCAGGGGTCACAATACATCCACCAGACTTCTGATGTGTCAAGGGAGGGTTCGAGCAAATTAAGAGGGGTGTGTTAAATCAAAAAGAGAGTAGATCCCAAAACAACCAGCGGCTCCTGAGGGGGTAGCGCTACACATACAAACGGCAAAAGAAATTCAGCCAACAAACACAAAACTACACATTTTTCAGCTCTTTAGCCCCATCCTTTGGGAAACTTCTGCTAATGCTGTGTTATATAGTGAGCATTGCTTCTGAACTTTGGAGTTTTGTCCAACACTTGTGTACACACGATCGGAAAATCCAACAACACACAATTGTTGGCGGACAATTTTAAAGCATGCTATCCCACATTTGTCCGTGGAAAATTTGACAACAATTGTCCAATGGAGCATACAAATGGCCAGATTTTCATGACAACAGCCTGTCATCACACAATTCCCATAGGAAAATCCAATCTTGTGTACAAGGCTTTAGAGTATTTGTTCTGTAGTCCATGATGGATGAGGATTAGCTTAGGCTTGTCCAGACACAAGTCTTAATCAGCTTGAGCTATCCCGCCAGAAAGCTGTTAAAGAGGGGGGGGGGGGCATGCCTCTACTGCCGTCAGCTTTGCCAGCTTCTCTGCAGGATATCTCAGGCAGGTTCATACTTGTGTCCAGGCACACCTGAGCTCATAACTATTGATCAAATTGCATGCACAGAGCACAGAATAGATCTGAATTTCTGACCAACAGGTATTTTTTTTTTCACTTATCCACCGATAAGCTGCAATAAATGAAAATACCCCAAAGAATCAATATAGAAGTACAAATTTTGATTTCAAATTAGTAAGGCACCTGTCACACAAGCGGTCTGATTGGGTCCGCTTGTCAATGTTTCAGGCAGACCTGGTCGGACTCTCTATTCTTCTCTATAGAGCAGAGTTTCTCAACTGAGGTCCACAGATCCCTGAGGTGCCATGAGGAGTTCTCAGGGGTGCCCCGGCAACAACCTGATCTGAGAGAGCCTCTGTTAGCTCCAGTGCTACAGGACAGTGAGATTACTGTTAATTCCAGCGTACAGGCGGGGCAGAGAGCTGTGCTCACTCACCTCCCCCCCTCTCTCTGCTCCTCTGTACACAAGGGTGGTTGTAGGATGATTTGGGTGTGGGGGTTGTGCTAGGAGGGGGGATTTGGGGGGGTGTTCTAGGAGGGGGGATTTGGGGGGGATGCAACTTACAGACCACTGAACTCTGCCTCACAGGTACATTTTAGGACATGTACAGGTGCAGTGCAGTAACAAATGTGAAATTGCGTGTTTTACAGTTCCGCACAAAAATGGGCTGCCTTTTGCATACGAGCATGGGTACAATTAAGTTTATTTACACGCATCTAGCAACTGCACGTATGTTTGAGCCTGTTAAAATGCATGGTACTGTGCAATGTGTTTTGGTGCTGTCCAATGTTAAAGACCATACCGGCACCCTTTGCATGTTTTACAAGCATAGAGCAGCTCATTTACCACGTCAGCCCCACAGGATTAGGCTGCTGAATGACCAGACCACTTTTTACAAATTGGTACTGCGCTGATTTTAACTGGTAATTGCACGGTCATGCAATGTTGCACCCAAACAAAATTTGCGTCCTTTTTTTCCCACAAATAGAGCTTTATTTTGATGGTATTTTATTGCCTCTGCGATTTATGTTTTTGCAATATAAATTGAAAAAGACCGAAAATTTTGAAAAAAATTAAATTTTCTACTTTTAGTTATAAAGAAAAATCCAATAAACTCAATTTTAGTCATACATTTAGGTCAAAATGTATTCAGCCACCTGACTTTGGTAAAAAAAAAACAATAATCAAATATTTATTAGTTTGCACATAAGTTATAGCGTCTACAAACCAGGGGCGGACTGACCATTGAGGAAATCGGGCACTGCCCGAGGGCCCCATGCCACTAGGGGCCCCATCAGGGTTGCCAGGCTCATTAAAACCAGGGACAGTATGTAAAAATCTGTTTTTTTACATCTGTCCCTGATAATGTCCAAAACCTACATGCTTTTGATGTGAAAATCCCGAGATTTTAGCTTCCCTGCCTCTGTACTGCCACCTGGCTTGTGGCCATCTGTAAGCCTGGGGGCCACATAATCTTCTATTGCCCGGGGGCCCCATGAGTTGTCAGTCCTCCCCTGCTACAAACTAAAGTTTTTTGCACTAAATGATATATTGCTTAAACATGCCATGGGCATATGTGGAATTACACCCCAAAATAAATTTTGCTGCTTCTCCTGAGTACGGGGATACCACATGTGTGGAACCTTTTGGGAGCCTAGCCGCGTACGGGCCCCAAAAACCAATCACTGCCTTCAGGATTTCTAAGGGCGCAAATTTTTGATTTCACTCCTCACTACCTATCACAGTTTTGAAGGCCATAACATATCAAGATAGTACAAAACTCCCCCAAATGACCCCTTTCTTTTTGGAAAGTAGACACCCCAAGCTATTTGCTGAGAGGCATTGTGAGTATTTTGCATCTCTCATTTGTTTTTGAAAATGAAGAAAGAAAATCATTTTTTATTTTTTTTCAAAACTTGGTGACAAAAAGTGAGATCTGTAAAATACTCACCATACGTCTCAGCAAATAGGTTGGGGTGTTTACTTTCCAAAATTTGGTCATTTGAGGGGTTTGTGCCATCTGGGCATTCCATGGCCTCCGAAACTGTGATAGGCAGTGAGGAGTGAAATCAAAAATTTACACCCTTAGAAAACCGGGCAGTGCTTGTTTTGGTCCCGTACGTGGCTAGGCTCCCAAAAAGTCTCACACATGTGGTATCTCTCTTTTTCCCGCAACTTGTGTCAAAATATAAAATATTCCATGGACTCGACATGCCTCTCAGCAAATAGCTTGGGGTGTCTACTTTCCAAAATGGGGTTATTTGGGGGGGGGATTTGAATTGTCCTGGCATTTTTATGCACAACATTTAGAAGCTTATGTCACACATCACCCACTCTTCTAACCACTTGAAGACAAAGCCCTTTCTGACACTTTTTGTTTACATGACAAAGGCCCTACAGATTAAAATGGTGGGTGTTTGCATTTTTTTCACACACAATATTGCTCAAATGTTTGATAAAATAGAAAAGATGATCTTAGGCCCGAGTACATGGCTACCAAACACGGCATGCTTTAAAATTGCCACAAATGTGCAGTGGCGACCAACTACATATTTAAAAGCCTTTACAGGTTACCACTTTAGATTTACAGAGGAGTTCTACTGCTAAAATGACTGCCCTTAATCTGACCTTTGCGGCGATACCTCACATGCATGGTGCAATTGCTGTTTACATATCATGCCAGACCAACGCTTGCGTTCGCCTTTGCGCAAGAGCAGGGGGAGAGGGTGCTTTTTTATTATTATTATTTATTTTGTTTTTTTATTTTTAAACTGTTCCATTCATTTTTTTAATAATTTTATTGTTATCTCAGGGAATGTAAATATCCCCTATGATAGCAATAGGTAGTGACAGGTACAGGTGACAAGTGGGTCTATTAAACCCTAGATCTATCCTCTGCCCTCAAAGCATCTGACCACACCAAGATCGGTGTGATAAAATGCTTTCCCAATTTCCCAATGGCACTGGTCATATCCGGCAAAATCTAAGTAATGAAATGCTCGTAGCTTCCAGTTTCTTAGGCCATAGAGATGATTGGAATTTAAGAAAGGTCTCAGTCCCTCCTCTATATAGCAAATGAACATTCAGCAAAGCCAATTGAAATAAGTATACAGACACTTTTTTGTACCAGTGTCTGGCCTTATGGGCAACTAGGTATGGCGCCAACAACTGGTCGTTGAGGTCCACCCCTCCCATATTAAGGTTATATTCGTGGACACAGAGGAGTTTCTCCACAACACCAGTCACCCTAGGAATTTGGACCATTGTGTCTGCGTGAAGGGAGGACAGAACGAATACATTCTTATTGTCCCTCCACTTCACACCGGGCAAATTATTACACTTCAAGCAGGCTCTCTCCCCCAGCCTAAGATGGGAATCTACAAGCCGCTGGGGTAAGCCCCGGCGATTAGATTGCATGGTGCCATATGCGCCAATTTGATGATCAAACAAGTGACTAATAATTGTCCACATACAAGTGGTACCCCTTTCCGAATAGGGGTGACACCAAGTTCCAAACAATCTTGCCAGCGCTCCCTATGTAGTCTGGGCAGTTCTCCGGCCACAGAGTTAATACATCTTGACCCCTTATCTTACCTTATTAGCCGGGAAGTTACTGTTTGAAAGACAAGCGGACAGAAAATGTAATCAGGGACTCATCAATGCAGACAACTTGATCAGGAGTAAACAAGGCTGCAAAATGTTTGTTGAAGTGGTTTACGTGGGATCGAATTTTGTAGTGCCGATCGTATCCAGGATCTTCCCGAGGACAAAAGAGTTAATTGTCATTAAAGTGCATGAACCGCAAGATCTGCTCGTATCGTGCCCTGCCCATGGAGGCAGAGAACAGGGGCATATGGTAAATTGGGTCAGTGGACCAATATGACCGCAACTCATCCTTTTTAGTTATGCCCATGAGGAGGGATAGGCCCAGAAAGGTCTTAAATTCAGAAACCGTAATTGGTTTCCAATCTCTGGCAAGGAGGACAACTGGGGATTAGTGATGATGAATTGATCAGCATACAAATTGCTTTGGTCCAGAATAGAGCTATAGAGATCTTCCCGTGAAAAAACAGTGAATAAAAATCAAGTGACGTAAAATCCTGAATTCCGGGTTGGCCAGTGAATGGGGAAAGTTCGGGTGCTGCAGAAGTGGTGGGCTCCCAATTAGGATTGGCAAATTCTGCAGGAAGGGCACTATGGGCACGATGGGCCTGTCTTTGTCTTCTTGGTGGCAGGGGGACACTACACGTGCTAGCCACCTCACCAGCTTGAACTGCACTTATGAGACTCGCCACGTCACCACATGATACTGCAGTGCTGGTTTGACTACGACCAGGTTGTACTAGGCCGCTGGTGCTTGCCAATTCACCAGAAGGGTGAGCAGCACTAGTACTGGCTCTCTGCTCCATACAAGAGCCCTGCGGTTCTTGCACCTCAACAACAGCTGAAAAATAACGGTACGCCTGATCTTGACAGGGACCACAACTCCGTTGTCAGAGCTATCTGTCAGTTATGTGTTTAGTGTTTTGTAAGTGACAGTAATCGACAGATACTGCACTTGGGTGGGCTGGGTTGGGTGGGGGTCGGGGGCAAAACGCAAGTGCTAGCAGATATCTGGGCTGATCCCACTAGGAGAGCTGGCATCACTTCCTTTGTCTGAATCTTGAATGCAGCTAACATCATCTTACATGTTACAGGACGATTCGTTTGTCTTAAAGGATCACTAAAGGAATTTTTTTTTTTAGCTAAATAGCTTCCTTTACCTTACTGCAGTACTGGTTTCATGTCCTTATTGTTCATTTTTGCTTTGAAGTTGCTGTAATCCTGCTCTGTTCTCCACACTTCCTGCTTGTCTGTTTCCTTATAACCACCATACTGGGAGCTTTCTCACAGTGGTCTAAGCTGTCATTACTGTGTGTCTAAAACTTCCCAGAACCAATCAGATTCATTTTAAAAACAAAACACTGCCCTGGATTTGTTTGTTTTTGTTCTGTGTGTCTATTTCTACTTTGCAGAAACATGAAGCCAGTTCAAAAGTGAAACTAACCTGCAGCACATTATATGATTGATTTTTTATCTATTTTTAATCATTTTGAAAAGGAATCAGTTAACATTTATGTCTCTATACCCTGTAAACAGTCATTTCAGCAAAAAAAATGTTTTCCTTTAGTGACCCTTTAACTATACATACAGTAATGCAAAGAACCTGTTATAGCAGCCAATCAGAGCTGATCTTTGATTGTACTGCTGTAACATTTACAGTGATATTAACCACTTAATCCAAAAGGTTTACCCCCCTTCATGACCAGGCATTTTTTGCAATCCGGCACTGCGCTATTTTAGCTGACAATTACGTAGTCATGCAACACTGTACCCAAATAAAATTGATGTCCTTATTTTCCTATAAATAGAGCTTTCTTTTGATGGTATTTTATCACCACTGCCGGTTTTTATTTTTTTGCGCTTTAAACAAAAAAAAATTTTTGGAAAAAAAAACTATATTTTTTTCTTTCTGCTATAAAACATATCCAATATAAAATATTAATCATCAATTTAGGCTAATATCTATTCTGATACATGTTTTAGTAAAAAAAAATCTCAATAAGAGTATATTGATTGGATTGCACAAAAGTTATAGCGTCTACAAGATGTTGTAGAGAGGACTCTTGCGCTACCGAGAGGGGTGGGGTGGGGACACTGCTGCAAACACCTACCACTCTGTCCTGGGCAGAGAGAAAAGAAAATGTGGAAAAAAGGGAGGGGTGGTGTCTGCGCTGTATGGGTATAACAAGGATGAGTGATTGAGCACGTGTGTAAACAGACTCAGAGCAAAACAATGATAATAACACACATAGACATATTGATACCAATGCAGGGCATATATATAATCTAGGTTACAATGTGGTGATAAAGTGAATCACAAACCTGACAAGCATGGTACAAATCTCAAAAATAGACCATGTGACAAAAAAAAAAAAAAAAAAAAAACATAAAATGTGCACAAAGTGCTAAAATTGCAAATTAAAGGGTTAAACCAGAGCGGACATCCCACAGGGAATGCCTCTGGATATAGCGTCTACAAATTATAGGTAATATTTATGGAACTTTTTTTTTATATAGTAATGGCGGCGACCAGCAATTTTTAGTAGGACTACAACAATGTGGTGGATAAATCTGAGGCTCGTACACACGAGGGGATATGTCCTGAAAACGGTCCGATGGACCGTTTCAGCAGACATCTCCGCTCGTGTGTATGGGAGCGGACAGATTTGTCCACCCGACAGATTTCAAAGCAAGCTTTGAAATCTATCCGGTGGGAATCTGTCTGCCCGACATGTCTGCTGGTTAGTACACTTACCAGCAGACATGTCGTCCCGCACCGCCGCCCGCGCCGCCGCCGAATGTATTCGGCGCATTCCCGGAAGTGTTTTACTTCCTGGTGCGGTGACGTAGCGGTGGCGTGGCGGCGTCAACGTCACCGCCGCGTCACCGCCACGTCACCGCGCCGTCCGGCGGGGAATTTGATCCGATGGTGTGTACACGCCATCGGATCAAACTCCCGATCGGACATATCCGATGGAAATGGTCCGCGGACCGTTTTCATCGGATAAGTCCGATGGTGTGTACGAGGCCTGACACTAAGCCGCGTACACACGAGGAGACATATCCGATGAAAAAGGTCCGGCAGACCGTTTTCATCGGACATGTCTCCTGGGATGTTTTGGTTTGATCTGTGTACACACCATCAACCAAAATCCCTGCAGACAGCCAGCGCGGTGACGTGGTAAAATACTTCCATGCATGCGTCGAATCCATTCGACACATGCGGAGATTTCGGTCTGCTGGTTAAGCGTACTAACCAGCGGACATATCCGACAGACGGCTTTCCAGCAGACAAGTTTTAAAGCATGCTTTAAAACTTTTGTCTGCTGGAAACCTGTCTGCTAGCCCGTACACACGATCGAATCTGTCCGCTGAAACTGGTCTGTGGACCAGTTTCAGCAGATATATTTGATCGTGTGTACGCGGCCTAAGTGACACGTTTTGGGGACCAGTAACACTAATATATTGATCAGGACTAAAAAATGCAGTGTCCCTCTACTAATGACACTGGTAGGGAAGGAGTTAACATCAGGAGCAATCAAAGGGTTAAATGTGTTACCTGGGAGTTCTTGCTAACTGTGTGGGGGATGATTTGACTGAGGAAAGACTGAGATCAATGTTCCTGCTTAGCAGAAACACAAGATCTCCATCTTCTACTCGTTTACATAGGCAGACCGCCATTCTGTCTGCCTCGGGAAAGATTGTGGGTGCTGGCGAACATCATATCCTCCTGACCTGCTGGTTGGCTCCCACTGTGTCCAATCACAGCATGTGCTCCCCAAACCTGGAAATCAAAATTACCTACAGGTCCTTTCGGTAGTGGTTAAAAGTGGTTAAAGGTTCATAACAAACATGTCATACTTAGCTGCCCTGTGCAGTGGTTTTGCACAGAGCAACCCTGCTCCTCCTATTCTCGGGTCCCCCACCAGCGCTCCTGACTCCTCATTACTGAACTTGATTGACAGGAGCAGGAGCCAATGGCTTTCGTGCTCAGTGCTGGACCGAGGTCAGGCTCAGATGAGCATTCAGTGGGGCGGTCGGGGTCGCTGCACCTGAAAAGTTTTTTTACCTTAATATAGAGAATGCATTAGGGTAAAAAATCTTTAGAACGACTTTAATCTTTTGATGCTGTAGATTTACATTGTACATTGTAATTGTACCATTAATTGTCCTATACAATCCATGAAGAATTTGAAGGGTTTATGTGATATTTAGCAGCTGACATACAAAACAGCTTCAGGCCCAAAATAACCTAATACAAAATACAGAATCCGGAATGTTGTACATGCTTTAGTTCAATTAAGGTAAAGCTTAAAAGCAGCACTAAAACAGACGCAGGCACATTAAACTTTTATCCTTAGCAACTGAACACAGATATATAATTTGTATCCATAAAAGGAATAAGGTTTGATATTACTCAGCAGGTCAGTGTTTATAATATACCCTTGTCCTAAGTATGTCAGCATGCTAAATATTTACTCATTAGTTTCACACTGTTAAGTTTAATCAGCAAATCAGTACACAAAGAAATAGTTATCCAAAATATAGACAGACCCAATCAATCTTATTTTGTCTTAAACAAACTTTGTAAAAGAGCAGATACGCAGCTTTTAGCGAGCTACAGTATTTGTAGATTCTAACATTAATGTTATTATTAGGCTGCAGTAACACTCATGGATTTGTTTCAGACAAAGACAAGTCTTAAAGGATAACTCAATTTTCATAGTAAATAAAATAGCAAATAAAATAAATACTATAGCTTATACCTTACTTTTTCACCTTTAGTATATGGAATGTAATTTCCTGCCTGTGCTTTGATTTGCTCACTAATTTTCCTAGAAGTCTGCACTAAAATTTTCCTTTAAGGGACATGGCACGGGTGTGTCCTATGCCTACATACGTCCTCTCCATCTCAAAAACGTAGAAAGTATGCAATATGTCAAATGTTAGGCACTTCCTGCAACAGAAATTTCAGTTTTGGTGAGATGCCCCCCCCCAGGGTTAAATGCTTCTAAAGTGATGTAGACACTGCAGCTTTTCTGATCAGAACACCAGGTGACCTAGGCTGGAATAATTTTGTAATAAAGAATAAAATAAATAAATAAATAAAGAATAAAAACCTAAATGTGCCAGACCCTCCATTCCAGTCAGTTGGTAAAACAGTTATTGCTCCAAATAAAAAAAAGTATGAATCTGCTGCAAAGTGTATTAAAACCCTTGCAATTGGCAAAGATCACCCAGACGTTTGTTTTATTTTGTTGCCAGTGAAGACAGGTGTTAATTTAAATTTTCATTCTCTGAAGAGTTAATGGAGTCTTGCTGCAGTGTGCCTCCTCCTGTATGAGTCACTTCCTGTCTGAATTTTTTTTTTCACCTTAATGTAATCTATGCATTAAGGTGAAAAAACATCTGGTGTTGCCGCTCCCCCCCCCCCTGAGCCCCCGAATTACTAACCTGACCCGTAAAAAGTCCCGCGCGGTCCCGATATCCTCTTCGCAGCTCAGCCTGGCCACTGATTGGCTAGAGCGGATGGATTGAGAGCAGCGCAGCCATTGGTTGGCTCTGCTGTCAATCGCATCCAGTGACGCCGCGCGCCGAGGGATACAGTGAGCGCCTATGGCCGCTCGCTGTATCACAGGCACGCGCCCGCAATTACTGACCACCATGTGAGCTCTCGCATGACTGTGGTGAGTAATTGCGGGGAGGACAGAGACAGCTGCGAAAGGGACCCCACAAGACGTGGATCAGGGCCACTCTGTGCAAAACTAACTGCACAGTGGAGGTAAGTATGACATGTTTGTTATTTTAAAGGAAAAACATTTTTTCCTTTACAACCGCTTTAAGGGAGTGATATATACAGGAGGAGGTTGGGCCTGGTGGTCTTCGGAAGTGAGAAGATAGACGCCACACATTAGGAAATGCAATTGAAAGGTGGAGTTACCCTGCCCTTAGCAGGGCCCTGGTATGGCCTGGAGACTGGATTATTTCTAATTTATATTATGGGGTCACCATTGAACTGAACAGGTTTTGACACTACAGCACTTGAGAAAGGAGGATGCTTCTTTTTTTTTTAAGGGGGATGTTTAATGTTCTGCGCTATGAATGTTATGATCTGTTCTGCTGAAAATTATTGAGAATTGTCTATAAAGGATGGCTTATAACAAGCAAAGGAGTTACAAGTTAAGTAACAATGTCTAGCCTGGTTCTTGTGAATATTCTTTGGGGAACAAGTCCAAAACTTCAGGTATTTTGGGTGGCGAAGCGAGTAAAAATGGGAAGGAGCAGCCAGCTCAGAAGTGGAGTCATTGGTGGCCAGGAGACGGAGGTTCCATAATAGAGGTAGACTGGTAGCTGTGGTTTGACCTTCCTATCCTAGGGCTTACTGTGGAACCCGGCCTGGAACTGGGCTTGCAATGTGTACATCAGCTTCCCTCCTATGGTGCTCTATGCCATCCCTCTCAAAATGACTATGATCAGTACTGCAACAGGAGTCACAAGTAAGTGAAAAACCTTATCCTTCTCTATGTGAGGCCCAATGAGGTAATATTGCCTCCGGCCATGAAGAGGCATTAAACCCACATGCTACCAGCTTGCTAACGCTCCATTTTCAAAAATAAAATTGGAGCAATACTCGCTGCAATACTCATCTTGTCGCCAGTGCTGTGCCTTGCATACTCACTGCTCAGTCACTGGTCCTCTTCCAGGATGTATGGCAATCAGTGGCAAATAACCTATTTATTGTGAGCACAGGCTGTCTTGAACACACCACCTAGGGCAGACCAGTGCTGGTGAAACTACAAATTTCATGAGGCAATGCAAGACTGCGACAGCCACAGGCATGATTCTCAGCCACAGGCATGATTCTCGCATGATGGAAACTGTCAGGCCCATCATACACACGATCGGATATATCCGATGAAAACGGTCCGCGACCATTTCCATCGATATGTCCGATCGGAGTTTGATCCGATGGCGTGTACACACCATCGGATCAAATTCCCCGCCGCCGACGGCGCGGTGACGTAGTGGTGACGCGGCGGTGACGTTGACGCCCGCGTCACCGCCACGTCACCGCACCAGGAAGTAAAACACTTCCCGCCATGCGCCCGAATCCATTCGGCAGCGGCGCGGCGTGTGGGAGCCGACATGTCTGCTGGTAAGTGTACTAACCAGCAGACATGTCGGGCGGACAATTCCCACCGATAGATTTCAAAGCTTGCTTTGAAATCTGTCGGGTGGAGAAATCTGTCCGCTAGCCCATACACACGAGCGGAGATGTCTGCTGAAACGGTCCATCGGACCGTTTTCAGCGGACATATCCCCTCGTGTGTACGCGGCCTTAAAGATGCCTACTCCTGTCTAAAGGAGTGCAGCATCACATCGACCTAGGCTTACAGTATAATTCTGCAGAGAGCACCGCTGACATCATTTACCAGCAACACAAGAAGAATAGGACCCTGGGATGTCACAGATCCAGAAACCCAAATATATTCCTTGCACTAGCATATAACTATTTAAATAAGTTCTGCTGCATCCACTACACAATCTAGATACTAGATGTAAAAAAGCTATTTCAACTAAAGTGGGCGTGCTGTCCCTTTAAATTTCAAAAGTGAGACTGTGCATACAATAAAGTTATATCATATACTAATATTATACCATGAGAAGGTACCACTTGTGTAAGCCTAGTGCATACAATCTACATGAAAAATAAACAAGGAAAAAATGGGGAAAAAATGTTAATTAAAGATGCAATAGTGCCGTTTAAGTGGTTGTAACCCTTAAACACGGTCTGGAATTTCTGACAACAAATGTTCGATGTGAGGCTCCATCAGACATTTGCTGTCAGAATTTCCGATAACAAATGTTTGAGAGCTGGTCCTCAATTTTTCCGCCAACAAAGGTTCTTGTCGGAAATTCCAATCGTCCGTATGCAATTCCAACGCACACAAAATCCTATGCATGCTCAGAATCAATTCAACGCATGCTCAGAAACTTAATTTTTCTTGGCTCATAGTAGTGTTGTATGTGACTGCATTCTTGACGTTCGGAATTTCCGACAACATTTGTGTGACCAGTGTGTATGCAAGACAAATTTGAGCAAACAATCTGTAGGAAAAAATTCCACGGTTTTTTGTCGGAATGTTCGATCGTGTGTACGCGGCATAAGTTGTAAAAAACCTGGCTGATCCTGCCAGTTCCTGTGTCCCCCTCTGTGTACTGACCACAGTAATCATGGCAGCTGAGCCCTGATTACTGTGGTCAGTTTTCATGCCTCCATCATCTTCTGCTCTCGCCTCCCCAACACACCCCTCCCTCTCTGCCTGTCAGCTCTGTGTGTCTGTGTTAGCCATCTCCTCCCCGCCCCTCCTACCGTCAGCTGTTTAACTACTTCCCACCCAGCCACTGTACATATACAAACTAGTGACACAAATCTTAGATGTTGATGCTTGTCCAAACATCAACTATATCAACTATAAATAAATATAGTGATGGTAATGACAATGATTAATAAAATCAGTGTCTATACGTGTGTACAAAAAATAATAAACCCAAAACAGATGTCATTAGCAAAAAGCCAATATACTAATAGTTTGTGTCTGCACCTATAAATGGTGAGCAATTTATACAAATTGCTAATAATGTATAAACAAGTGATCACCACTAGTGAATAGTTGTGATATCAGCTGCAACTCATATCATGAATTACATAGAACACATAAATGAGAAAATATATGCATAAGTCCATGTGCCATAAGGTCATAAAAATATCATCCTCTTAAATGGTACAAATGAAAAAAAATAAATAGATACAAGTCCATACACCCTAAGTGTAAATGATATATTTCTCTTGAACAGGATGTCATTTTCAAGGTGTGATCCTCAAAAAGTGTAATCCTCAAATCATAAAAACATGAAATCCTCAGACATGAAATCAGATAAAAGATGGATACCCTTACCAGACAAGGTGGACCCACGTCTCACCTTACGGTGGTGTCATGATCGGTGTCATGACTTGGGTCCCTGCTGGTGGCACTGTTCCTCTCTGGTAACAGGGGTGCAGTTTTGGTGGCCACCAGCAAGTGTCTCCCAAGTTACAGCTGCACTGGTATATAAGCCTGCCCTGCACTTCAGTCCAGTGCTGCAGTATTTTGTCTGTTAAGCCCTGTTCCTGTCTGTCCTGATACCAGTCTGTTCTTGATCTGCTCCCTTTGACCTTGGCTTGTACTTCTGGACTTCGCTGCCGTCTCCGATCCTTGACCCCGGCTTTACCCCTGGACTTGCTTGTTTCTTATCCCTGCTGGTTACGTTCTGATTTATTGTACATATTTATGTTCACTAGTTTTGGTGGTTTGACGTTTATTGTATGTGTAGCTGGCGTGCTTGTTTGTGGGTGTCCTGTTTTTTTCACGTGTGCCTTGTCCTCAATTCATATTGTTCCCTTACCTTCTGCCTATTTCCTTAGTGCAGCCCACTGACCTGTCTTCTAGTATTGGGTGTCTGTGTAGACATTCCCCTGACAGGTGGGGGGCCTTGTAGGCTTATATGGACCGATTGTCCTCTCTGGTCACCCTCCAAATGGATAGCCTTGGTGTCCGTTATATCCAGTATCCGCATATGGCCACAATCCTCCGGTAAGTGACGGGTGCCAGTGATGGCACTGTAGTGGTATTCACACCATTTGTATTGAGGAATATAAAGAAAGGGAGAAAAAGCTCATCATAGTGTAAAAAAATTATTAAAAGCTGGTCAAAAACTCAAAAAATCACACTAGTAACAGAGAATCTCCAAAAGTCTTGAACACAGAAAAAAAAGTAAAAGGTAAAAAGTAAAACATGCAGCAACTCTCCACCTGAAATGGAGGTTGTATCCAATGGTGTGCAGTAAAAGAATGAAGGAAGCAGGGTACGGTAGTGTGATTTTTTTAGTTTTTGACCAGCTTTTAATACATTTTTTACACTATGAGGAGTTTTTTCTCCTTTTCTTCTATATTCCTCAATATAATAGGATTGTCCTTATAGGACTTTTCTCTACATTGGCGCTACATTTTATTTTTCACTTTTTTCACAATTATCCATTGTTGTGTTGGCTGCCTAGAGATATTTTGGTTTAGCACAATATTATATTTACTTTCACTGTACATATACAGCTGCGCGGGCGCTCTCTCCTTCTGAGTGGACGTTCAGGAACTTCCCTCAGAAGGAGGAGATCGCGAACGTTCTCAATGCACTTGTGTCACCCGGACACAACGCATCTCAGATCAGCAGGAGGGCTCTCTGATTGGCCCTCCTGATCACATGACGGCCGTGTTCAATCACAGCCGTCAGGTGATGTAAACACAGAGCCGGTTGCTAGCAATCGGCTCTCCTCACACAGAAGTTTTTGGTGAGGAGAGTGTTTTTTTACAGCTTTTTACTCACTGATCACCACCTAGTGTCACACACAATGTAATATACACACAAATCAACACACACGTCCCCCAAAACACATGTTCCCCATACACACATGTCCCCACACAGTAAAAACACATGTCCCCAAACACATGTCCCCACACACGTCCCCATACACACATGTCCCCACATAGTAAAAACACCTGGTCCCCACATATGTAACAGTAAAATCACATGTCCCAATGATCATTTGCCCACATTTGTCCGTGATCTACTGCGCACATCTGTACATGATCATTTGCGTACATATGTCCGTGATCACACAAACCAATTATTATACACTTAGCGGAATTTTTTTCCAAAAACATGTAGCAGAATACATTTTGTCTTAAATTTATGACAAAAATTAGATTGTATTGGATTTCTTTTAAAATATAAAGAAGAAATATTTTTTTTCCAATTTTCTGCTCTTTTTCGCTTATCACAAAAAATAAAAAACAGAGTCATGAATAAACACCACCAAAATAAAGCTCTATTTGTGCAAACAAAGTGAGAAAAAAATCATTTGGGTACAGTGTAGCATGACCGCGCAATTGTCATTGAAAGTTTCGAGTGCGCTGAAAGCTGAAAATTGGTCTGGGTAGGAAGGGGGCGAAAGAGCCCATATTGATGTGATTAAAATTACTAGGTAAAAAAAATATGTAATTCCCTTCCTTACATGTAGATCTAATGTGCAGTAGCTGTGTTTTTGCAAAATACCTTATTTACAGCACTGTGGGATGCTCACGGAACCAGGCTCAGGTCACCAGAGTGCCCCTCTTAATTTGTGTATAAAAACACTGACTAAAAGTACAAGATTGTACAGTCAAATTGAAAGGTGTATAGCCAGCTTTAATGCTGATGGACAAGAAAGAATCATTGGACCATTTTTTAAATCAATTAACAATAAAGAAGTATTTGTTCTGAAATTAAGCATTAGCACCACTGGGCTATTTCATTCTTGCTAACTGCATGCCGATTTCATAACCTTCTCCTCTATGCTACTTTAATTAAATTTATAGAAACAAAACAAACAAGGATGCAATCATTTATTATTGCATTATATTTTTTTTATATTGCAATTTCTAAGACCTTTTCAAGCATTGCTGCCCCCGAACTATTTGTCGAGATAGGATTAAGATAAAAGAAAATGCATCCTTGGCCATTGGTAAAAGGAATTGCTTTTTACATGGACAATACATTTCCTAATCCTTTTTTTTTTTCATTTCTACTTGGTTGCTGTCCACTGAGGTCTAACACCTTGTTAGCGGCTATCTCCACGCATTAATACCCTCATTACAAGGCACTCTCAGCTGATGAATTGCTGCCCAGTTTGTCAATAACATTTTGGGCCAAATTCTTGCTCTTTGGGTGGGTTCCAGTGCTACAATCTTAATAAATCAAGTGTAGCTTGGGGAGTTCAAAAGTTTTTTACTGCTCTAGTCATCTCAGAAATTTGCAAATCATACTAAAGCGGCTTGTAAACAGGTAAACTGTTGACACTTTATTTTAAAGAAAATTTTAATGTATAGAATATAATGTTAAGACTGCAAAAATTATATTATGCATCTTAGATTGTAAACTCTAATGAGCAGGCCCTCTGGTTCCTCCTGTATTGAATTGTATTGTAACTGTACTTTCTGCCCTAACGTTGTAAATCGATACGCAAACTGTTGGCGCTGTATAAATCCTGTATAATAATAATAATAATAAATAAGATGTATGAGAAGTTTAGATAGTAGCAAATGTGCACAATTGGGTTCTGTCAAAAAAATGAGCGCAATGAAATTGGAAGTTTTATTATTTGCAGCCAGTCAGATCCTGCGTGTGTCATTTTTCCATAATATAATGAAATCAAACTCTTGATTTATTGGTATTGTACAACAGTAATAACTAAGCTTTTTGCACTTCTAATAAATGACATCTAATAACAATGACATTAAGCATTATCCATACCGCTCCACACCACTGAATATCCTATATGAGCATTTTCCTGTGCCTTTATTGTAAATAGTAAATATTCAAAGCATAACTTACAGAGGTCCCTAGGTATTTGCTTCACTTTGTGAACATACTATTACATGAGCGTTGTTACACTGTATCACATTTGTTTAATGTATTTTTTTAACGTTCTTGCCACATATTGCATCTGGAGGTTCTCATCTTGAGTTAGGAGAAGGAAAGTCCACACACCAGAAGCCATTTAGGAGTTTACTGAAATGCCCTTATTTACATATTATCATCTTTTTGGTAACCCCTATGTTGAAAGATGGAAGTTGAATCAAGGAGAAGACATATTGTTGCAGTTTGCCAGGTCTGCATTCCATGTAAAGAGGATGTGAGTAGTCCCATTAATCCTATACCTCGTTTTTTTCTTTCCCCCCTAAAGGAAGCTCCCAAAGCTAGAGCTTCAAAGATTATATCTCTACACTGGTCTTGTCCTCAACACTTCCCATTACAGCCACCCCCCTAGGTAAACTTCCACCAGACTATTTATACGGAGCTCTTTTTCCCAAAATGTTCTACACTGCAGGGCCATGATTTGGCACCCTACTACTATGGTTACAAGTTACCCACCTCACTCCAACTCTCCCAACAAAGGCTCCTGACCTAACTATGGCAACATGAAGTGGCTAATTTGGGAAACTACATCGAGCACATTTTGAGCACAATTACCAGCTAGTCTGCAAAAAGTAAAACAAAAGTG
>JAJQKJ010002225.1:0-95452 GCA_029574335.1 Rana kukunoris | reverse complement strand
TGCAAACAACATTCTTGTTTTTCGGTTCAGCCAGCTGTGGCCTGGGTGGGGGGTGGTGTCCCCAGAAGACAAATCATCTTTGCCCAAGATAGTCTGGATTTGTTTTTCCAGCAGCCTCTGTCTGCCTCTGCCTTTCTCTGCCTTACTTCTATCAGAATATTGTTCTTCTATCCCTCTGTTCCAGCTATAGATTATAGTTAATAAAGTTGAATGACACTTTTTTTTTTTTTTTTTTACTGTCCCAGTGTCCATAGCTTTGTGTATTCTGCATCTTGAGGAAGACCTCTAAAAGGTTTTTGAAACTGCTGAAACTCTCAGCTAGTACCACTTTCTGAGGGAGGGAGTGTCTCATTTTAACTGCTCTAAGGCAGGGATCTCCAAACTATGGCCCTCCAGCTGTTGCGGAACTACTCATGCATATCGAGATGTTGGAAAAGCTCCAGGCCTCCAACAATCGCAGAATTGCTTAATAGGGACAACATGGAATATATTTATACAGTCAGATGGGTGGGATGGGTGATCTGTCTATCAAAGTTTCCCGGGGGGGGGGGGGGCTTTGCATGACGAGGCGCGGCAGAGAACACACAGCTATTTAAATGAAAGCCGTTATGTTCCCCAAGCGCAAATCAACTAGATGTCGGCAGTGGCATGGGAGAGGGGGGGGGGGGGGGCGACGACTTGGCTTTCTCTTTAGGGACACAAGGCTGCATCTGGGGGACACAAGGCTGGGGGGCTTGGCTTTCTCTTAGGGGACTAGGCAGCAGCGGCGGCAGCAGCTCTCCGCCATACTCGAGGACTGCACTGCTACGCTCTCCACCCACTCTGGGGGAAAAAAAGTATCTGTAAAGCATCGGGAGCATTTGAGTAAATGCTCAGTATCGGTACCGATACTAGTACTCCATGGGGAGAGGGAGAAGAGGGGTGGTTGGGTCTCTCCTTCCCCCTTCCCTTGTACTAATTAAAGTAACGGTATGAGAAATGTACCATGTTTAGAAATACAATGGTAGATGTATTCCCTTTTGAAATAAAAATAAAGAATATTAAAAAAAAAAAATAAATACGGCTCGTCATCCAGACTAATGTTGATCCGCTTTATTTTTAGTCCAGCTCAGACCAGTGTAACTAGGCATGTGCCATACCTGGCCATTCCATATGAAAGGTGTTCATTTTAGTAGGCATTACTACTATAGTGATCACCTATAGCTTCTGGTTCCTGTGCTGGTTTGCTGCTTAATGAGCAATGGAATGCACATTTGGATTGGTGGCGATCACTGACTGTAGCAGTGCCTACTGCAGTGATTGCCATCTTCCACAGGGATCAGCCAGATGTGGCACATACATTATTATGTTGATCCAAGTTGCAGTATTGTGACTATGCAAAAAAACATACCTTCATTTTAGCCTTTAAAGTCTTTTAGTGTCCCTCAATGGACTTCATCTAATTTTTCGTGAATACTAAAATGTAATTTCTTTATCGTACACTGTGGGACACAGAGCCTTAGTCATTACATAATGGGTTAAGGGTCACCAGTGGTGATTGGACACTGGCACAACCAATTGAAGACCGTTCCCCTTCATATAACCCCTTCCATCAGGGAAGCACCTCAGTTTTTTCGTCGTGTCTAGAGGTTTTTTAAACCAGCATAAAAAGGGTTGAGCTTCTTTCCTTTGTTTTCCAGGAACATTTATAATTTTTCTGTTATATTAAGTATCGTTTTACTAGTTTAAAATACTGTACTGTAGCCACTTTAGGACCGGACCAATATGCTGCTAAATGACCCAAGGGGTTTTTACAATTCGTCACTGCGTCGCTTTAACAGACAATTGCGCGGTCGTGCAACGTGGCTCCCAAACAAAATTTGCGTCCTTTTCTTCCCACAAATAGAGCTTTCTTTACATGGTATTTAATCGCCTTTGCAATTTTTATTTTTTGCGCTATATACAAACATAGTGACATTTTTCAAAAAAAATCAGTATCTTTTACTTTTTGTTATAAGAAGAATCAAATAAACGAAATTTAAGTTATTTTAGAGCAAAAAAAAATGTTTTAGTCTCGTAAACACCGAATCTGAAAAACGCTTAAGTGGTTAACTCCCTTATTAGCCGTTTAATAGCTTCTTTTTTTTTTTCTAGATGTATCTGAGCTGTTGAATTTCCTGCGGCCAATCCATGAAGGCACACTAGTACTATTGGCATCTTATGATGATCCAGCTACCAAGTAAGCAGGAGACATGTTTCCCAATATAACAGGTTGCCTGTTTACAGAAAATATTATGCGGGGGGGGGGGGTTGGCACTGCCACGTGTGTGTTTGTATATTGTCAGGGGATACAGTGATTTTAGGCATCCCTGCCCTTTTTAATTGCTAGCCTGCACTATGCATTGAAAATAAAGATTCTCTGCTGAAAAGTCAGAGGAAACCCACCCTCCTATTATGTATACAGTAGGTACCAACCCTTCAGACTCTGACACTCCAATTCAGCCTGTAGGGCTCAAAACCAAAGGTGAGTCAGCTTCTCTGACAAACTTAATGCATAAAGATGTGCCCCCACGTGTGTGTTGGTTTATGATGTTCGAGACAGTTCCAGGGTAGATTGCCTTTCTGGCATTTGGTTGCAGAAGACACCCTTGTTGGCTCACAGGCTAACACTGGTCCTGGCACCTCTCTATTCTGTTACCTTTCCTGTGCTACTGCACAAAACAGCATATTTTCTCTTCCATTCATGGACGGACACGGCAGCAATTGACCTTAGGGTTATACCACCTTCCTTTCAGGAGAGACTAGGCAGAAAATACAGCACTTCAAGTGTTAAAACACTTCTCAGTATAGCTCCTCCCAGGGGGCAGGGCCCCTGGGTATATCCATCAGCAGCCCCAGTTTTGTTTTGTTTTTTTACACTTTTATTTGTTTTGTTCCTGCATTTTTGGATCCTGGGATCTGCTGTCAACTGCGGACTGGGTGACAGGCTGGATCCTCGATCCTTGTAGTCCCCCCATGTTTCGGCAATCGAGCGTGTGCCGGCCCTCAGCTCCGCTCTGGGCCGTCCACTACATGCCCCATTGCTCCAGGGGTGGCCGGTGAACTACATGTTCCAGGGCACACTTATGACCAATCTCTATGGCTTTGTCAGTGTGCCGGGCCGACAGCCATGCGGTTTAGCGGACGTTGGTTCTGTCCGCAATGCCTCCAGCTGGTGGTCGCAGGATGGGAAAGTAGTGTCCCCTTGCCCTGGCAAGGTGGTATGGCTGGTGCGTACCTGGGGAGGTTGAATGAGGGTCCGCCCTGCTTTCCTCTCTCCCTCCTTCCCCATTTTGGGGTGGCGGCTGTAAGGGGGGGAGTCCGCCTGCTGCTCTGTCACTACCGGGGACCGTGCTGCTGTGAGGTGCTATTCATTTTTTGTAGTGCCTTTCCTTTTCACCATTAAAGGCTTACTTGTTTTAAGATTTATTGGTGTGCGGCTGTCCATACCCTTCCTTCAAGTTTTTGCCTCGTGCATTGCCAGCACCCACCTGTTTCTGAGAGGACATTGATTGCTCAGGTGCGCTTACCTGGAGCGGCAGCTTCTCCCTTCCTATTAATTTGTTAGTACTGGAGTTGCTGTGTGTGCTGGGCTGTGTTTTCTGCTGTGTCACTGTTGCTTTAAACACGTGTATGGCCGCCATTTTTGCAGCCCGCGAATTGCTTCCTGCTGGACGGCACAGAGAGGACAGCACTCTCAGCGCTTCAGCAGCACTACAGCCTGGCCGGGTGGTGAGTTACCTGGGGGTCCCCTGCTCTCTGTTTTGTGGCCGGCAGTGTGTCAACATGGAGTCTGAACAGAGGCTTCTACCCCAACCATGCCTGAGTTAACCCTTAGTGCCCCTGCGGTCTCTGTAGAGCCCATACGCCAGTCCCTTAGGCGTTTTTCTCCAGGATTGAAGTGACAAGTGGCCAGAAGGGGGGTAAAAACCCCCTCCCTGCGCCTGCTTCTGTGGATGGCTCTGACACGGAACCAGAGCCAGCAGCAGGCTCTGGTTCTGTCATGTCAGATGATGCAGACTTAGCCCACACGGTCTGCGAGGATGACTCTGCTTCAGGGTCAGCACTTGATGAGGCGTTTTTGTTGGAGCTCTTATCACTGCTGTGCGGGATACTCAAAAACTTGAGGACGGCGGAGACATCAGAGATGCCGGTCCTTTATGGGTTCCGCAAGCCGCCCCGCACCGCAAAAAAGTGTTTCCTTGTGTTCCTTACCTGGACAAAATATTATACAAGGAATGGGAACGGCCGCAGAAAGTTTTTGATGTACCAAAATACTTTGCGGTCCGTTATCCTCTTGAGGAAGACTTTAAAAAAAGAAAAAAGTCCTCCGTCAGCGGACCACCCCTGTATCCCGACTGAACAAGTCTACCACCTTACCTGTGGAAGGGGCTCCCGTCTTTATGGACCCCGCAGATGGGAGAGCTGAGGCTGTGGCCCGCTCCATGTTCACAGTAGTGTGGTCGGCAGTGAGACCGGTTTTGGCCGGAGCTCTAGTGTCAGACATTTACCGAGCCTGCAAAGTCCCTGCTACAGGAGCTGGAGGTGCATAATGCTCCTGAGCTCTGTGTGGGCCTGGCTGACTAGTTGGTGCAGGGCCCTGTAGTTTGTCTGTGAATTGGCCCTGGATACGCTCCTCTTGCTCTCCAGGGCCTCCGCCTACGCGGTGGTACTATGCCACCTTGTGTGGCTAAAGTGTTGGTCTGCGGACCAAACCTCTAAAAGGTTCTTAGGGGCCTTACCCTTGAAGGGTCATTGGCTTTTTGGGGCGTCCCTGGATGACATTATAGATGCTACAGGAGGTAAGAGCACTCTGCTCTTACAATCTGGGAAGGGTAAGGAGCCTCGTCCTAAGCAGGGTTCCTCCTTTACCTCCCCAAGCGGGTTATTTTTTCGCCCCCGGGTGTGTCAGGAAAATGTTTTGCAAGGTGCTAAGGCGCCCGCTGTAGATCAAAAGCGCACCTGGTACCGCAAGCCCAACAAGGCTGCGGACAAGCCTGCTTCTGCATGTAGGTCTTCCCCCGCCAGACACTTGGGTGGGGGGCCGACTTTGCAGATGCGCGGCTAGGTGCAGATGCGCGGCTAGGTGCAGATCCCTCTTTCTGAACGTTGGGTTCGCAAGGTAATTTCCTCGGGGTACAAGATAGTTTCTCTCTTGTCCACCAAACAGATTTTTCCTTCCAGCCTCCGGTACACTGGGTGGCCCTGTCAGGGGCTGGTCAGGATCTGGTGGTCAGGGGAGTGATTATACCGGTTCCTTCAAGGGAACGGTTTCAGGGTTTTTTACTCCAATCTGTTTGTAGTCCCCAAAAAAGGAAGGGGTCCGTCCAATTCTGGATCTCAAGGCCCTTAACTCCTTTGTCAAAGTGCAAAGATTCAGGATTGAATTGTTCGCTTTGTAGTGGCGGCTCTCCATCAGGGGGACTTTAGGGCGTCCTTAGGTACTCAGGACGCGTACCTGCATATTCCCATATGCGCAAAACACCAGAGGTTTCTGCGTTTTGCGGTCGAAGAGCACCATTTTCAGTTTGTGGCCCTCCCCAAGTTTTCACAATGGTGATCGCTCCGATTCTGGCCCTGCTAAGGCAGCGCGGAATCGCTATTGTGGGATACCTGGACGACCCTCTTCCGAGAGCTTCTTTAAGCTCAGACTTAGGAGAGGATGGTCCATCACCTGCCAGCCCCTCCAAAAGATTCGGGTGGCTACTGAATGTCCAGAAGTCAATGTTGGTACCGTCTCAGCGACTGGAATACCTGGGCTTAGTCCTGGATTCCTCAGAAGCGAGTTTTTCTCCCAACGGAAAAACTCCAGACACTGCAATCTATGGTGCAGCGGTTAGCAACCCAGATGTGGTCGTCTCTTCGCTTTTGCAAGAGAATTCTGGGCCCCATGGTAGTCTCTTTTAAGGCGTTTCCATATGCTTACTCTCACACTCGAGTGTTGCAGTAAGAGATTCTGTCACGTTGGGACAAGCTCCCTTTGTCTCTGGATTACCAGACAGTGGTCACGACGAATGCCAGCCTCTCCGGCTAGGGGCGTTCTGGAGTGTTCTGGCTTCCCAGGGGCGCTAGACTTGGGATGCCAATCAATGTCCTGGAGCTCCGGGCTATCAGGCTGCGTCTCTCCAAGTGTTCTGAGTCTGCAGGACCGTTCGGTCAGGATCCAGTCCGACAAAGCCAACGCCGTGGCGTATGTCTACCATCAAGGGGGCACGCGAAGCTCGGCCGCAGAGGTTACACACATCCTCCGGTGAGCCTCAAGGTACGTTCCGGCTCTGTCGGCCGTGTACATTCCGGGGGTGCAGAACAGTCGCAAAACACTGGAATAAGGAGAATGGTCGTTGCACCCGGAAGTGTTTCAGAGTTGTGCCAAAAATGGGGCACTCCAGGCGTGGACCTTCTGGCGTCCCATCTCAATCAGAAAATGTCACGTTTTGTGGCCAGGTCAAAAGACCCTTGGGCGGACACGTCAGACGCGATGGTGGCACTGTGGGGTCACTATCGCCTAATCTACACCTCCCCTCCTCTGAAGCTTCTCCCATGCCTGTTGCGCAGAGTGGAAGCCAAGGGGATACCAACAATCTTGGTCGCGCCATTCCTGGTACGCGGACCGGGTGCGTCTGGTGGCAGACGTCCCTTGGCTTCTACTCCTGAGAGTAGATCTGTCGCAGGGTCCGTTTTTTTCTCACCCTGCTTTACAGTCGCTGGCTTTAACGGCATGGCTTTTGGGAGCCAGGTGCTGAAGGACCGAGGTCCGTCGTACTCGGTGATCTCTACAATGCTACTTGCACGGAAGTCTACTTCACGTAGGATTTGCCATCGTACGTGGAAGGTCTACATCTCTACGTGTGCAGAGATGAAATGGCACCCCCGCACATACGTGCTGTCCCAGATTCTGCTGTTCCTACAGCGGGGAGTGGATCAGGCTCTCGCCTTAAGTACGGTTATGGGTCAGATTTCGGCCTTGGCTATTTATTTTCAGCGACCGTTGGCGACGCACTCCCTGGTGCGTACGTTTGTACAGGGGGTCAGGCATGTGGCCCCTCCTCTGCGTTCTCCACTGCCTTCGTGGGACTTGAA
Source organism: Rana kukunoris (assembly GCA_029574335.1). Lineage (NCBI taxonomy): Eukaryota > Metazoa > Chordata > Amphibia > Anura > Ranidae > Rana > Rana kukunoris. The sequence continues at coordinate 88,354 of JAJQKJ010002225.1, read as the reverse complement.
TTCGGCCCTCTCAGTGCTTCAAAGGGGCTCCGTTTTGAGGACATTCGGGAGATTCCTCTGTTGACTCTGTCCCAGAAGGTGGTCTTTCTAGTAGCCATTCCTTCGATCAGACGAGTTTTTGATCTGGTAGACTTGTCTTGCAAGGCTTTTACTTGGTCATCCACAAGGATTAGGTGGTGCTGCGGCTGCAGCCATCGTTCCTTTCCAATGTTTCGGCTTTTCACATTAATGAGGACATTGTTTGTTTTACTATCCTTAGGTTACTTTCCTTGGACGTAATGCGAGCCCTACGGGCGTACTTGTCTGCTACGGCTCTGTTCCGGAGATCGGATTCACTGTTCGTGTCAGTGACTGGTCCTAAGAAAGGTCTGGCGGTCTCGTCTGCCTCCATTTTCAAGTGGAGCAGACAGGTCGTGCTCCAGGCCTATGCCCTAAAGAGGCTGGTGCCTCCCTTTCTGGTTACGACGCATTTGACCAGAGCGATCACTCTTGGACTTTCCGCCATCAAGCGTCTGTTTTACGGGTCTGTAAGACAGCGACCTGATGGTCAACCCACACCTTTTTAAGTTTTGCAAGGTGGATGTGAGTGCATCTGCGGATGCCTCCTTTGGCCGCAAGGTTTTGCAGGTGGCTGTTTAAGGTTGAAGTTCCTCCATTGAGGCACTCTGGTTTGTTTGGGGTGAAGCTTTAATTTGCTGTGTTTTTCCCCACCCCTCAAATTTTTCGACACTGCTTGGGGACGACCCTAAGGTCAATTGCTGCTGTGTCCGTCCATGAACGGAAGAGAAAATAGGATGTTTGTCCTCACCGTAGAATCCATTTCTCTGAGTTCATGGACGGACACAGCACCCTCCCCTCCTTTGTTTGTACTGCTTGTTACAAATTGGGGCTGCTGAGGGAGAGTGAGGGATATACCCGGGGGCCCCACCCCCTGGGAGGAGCTATACTGAGAAGTGTTTTAACACTTGGAAGTGCTGTTTTTTCTGCCTAGTCTCTCCTGAAAGGAAGGTGGTATAACCCTAAAGGTCAATTGCTGCTGTGTCTGTCAATGAACTCGGAGAAATGGATTTTACGTTGAGTACAAAAATCCTATTTTTTGCATCCTTGGACCCCTTAGTCTACTTAGGGACACAGGGTTTTGGGGCCCTTTCCTGGCATCCTCATTGTGAGATGATTGGACACAAATCTCCTAAAAAGGTCAGCTTTGTGGACCCCTTTGCACTTTTTGGAGGGTCTAATATGTACAAGCTTTGTCTGGGTAAGGCTTTGCATATGCCCACTGCTACTCAATGCCTTCAACAGACAAGGCTGTTTGAAGCAGAACTCAACTGTATCTGAGCATCTCAAACGGAAAATGCTATTGAATACATTTTTAATATTCAAAGCAAACTCACCCATCAATCATTTGCCCTTACTCAAAAGGCCACAGCTAGAAATGCTAGAAGGGTGTTTTCAAAGCCATTTCATCAATTTATGGATGTCTTTGTGCTTTATTTTGTTGAGGAATTATTTGAACACATCCCTTATTTCTAGCCATAGCCATCTTGGATAAGGATAGATTATTCATGTAGCATTTACTTCCTGGAATCCATCTGCCCTTAGCTCAAGCACGCAGGTGTGCTTAGTGGATAAAGCCCCCTTCTCCTCTGTTCCAGATGAAAGAAAAAAAAATGCCCATAAAGACTGCAGGGATGTACGACATCATTTTGGCCTAGGACAGAAACCAGGAAGCAACTAAAGAAATGCAAAAAAAACAAAGTTTAAAACAAGTAAATATATCATTTCCTATCTTCCTTCCTTCTTACTTCAGCCTTCAAAATAATGTTGATTGATAGCGTTTAGTTCCAATTTAACTCAAGCCTGCATATAAATGGTCCATGCCATGTGTGCCCTTGATCCCCTTCATCAGCGGTCAAGGCTCCTACCCCTTCCAACTGTTAGAGGTGTTGTCTCTCGGTTCCTCTGCCCCCTAATTATTGTATGCAAACATATAAATGCAAATGCCATTTGCATTGTCTGTATGTATTAGGTAGTCCTTGGCGGGGACCCATCAGTATTTTCAGATGGCCAGGTTAGCGTCGCTCTCTGATTCCCCTGGGGTGCCCCCATACCTGAAGCCAAAGTCTGCACAAATGAGTTCCTAAAACAAATTCCTCTTCAAGGGACCTCACCTTGAGTCAGATTTTATTGGACATCGCATAAGTGCTACAGTCTAAGGTAGTGGCGTGCCCCCTTGCACACGACTATTAGCCTGGTCCTTACATTGGATGAAAGTAGGAAACAACTCCTGCCTGAACTAAGTTCCTAATCTCCTCTGATGGTTTGCACACAAATGTGCTTCTCATCTCCTGTGTGGCAAGCAGAAAGCCTTGTTGGAGAAGGTATGCTGTGTCCCTGTTGGAAATGGAGCATCTTCGGAAGCCCTCAGGGGGCCTGATCACCTGCAGTTAGGTCCTTCTTCTGTAGTTGAGCCACAGCTTCTTGGTTTATACATTCCAAAAGCTTTCCCATACACTTCCCATAATTGGATGCATTTTCTTAGCAGTGAAGTTGCTCCACAGATACTTGCCTAAAGCAAGGCGAGTCGGGAGATCCCTAGGAACATATTCTGTGCTCAGGGATAGGCAAGTCCTGTGGAGTTCATCTTTGAGAACCCACGGTCAACCTTGAGTGCTCAGTTGATGTGTTTTTTTTTTGTCTAGCGTTCTTACCCCCAGGAAAGTGGTTGCAGCCTTTGTTGGGGTGCCCCTTTTGCACCCTAGCAATGCCAGGCATTGTACCCTTGAGTTCTATTCCAGTTTCAGGATGGGTGTTCTTGAGGTAGAGCCATTCCCCTCTGAAATGTATCTATTTCATCCATGTCTTGAGCATCCGGTTGATCCTTGGTCATTGAAATGTTTCCGTGTTTTGCAGGGGGGCTTCACCTCTTCTAGATCATGTTCAGCCATTGGTCCAGAGTTAGAAGTATACCTAGTACCTTCTTGTGCCTTTTCGGTGGCTGTTCTCTCCTCTAGTATATTGATTTTGTATACCCTGATTGTTTCTGAATTCCTGTGTCCCTCTATAGACACAAAATAGAAAAGATATGTGTTTTGTATAGTGCAAAATTTATTTTTGTGTCTATTGAGGAACACAGGTCTCACCTCAGTGTGTTTTTTTTTTTTTTTTTAATCTCTTGACCTGGAACTGCTTTTTAACAAAACTTGGGTATGCAGGAGGGGTCATATAGGGGCTGGCTTACAATTGTTTTTGCCAGTGTCCACACCTTTTGTAGGTGGCAGGTTAACCCTTTTGTGTCTGAATTCTAATATCTCACTGGGCTCCCAGAAGTAAATAAAATAAATAAGCAGAACTGGTAAAGGAGTACCTGGTTCCTTTTTTGGGTAGTCCATCTGTCATTTTAAATTCAGGTGCTTTGCAGCTTCTAGCTGTAAGAATGGGCCCTTCCTGGAGATGCAGTTTTGCAAGTCATCAGGCTTGTCTTCAAAATCTGTGCCTCTCCAATAGGTTCACTCTAATGCCTGCTGCACAAGCAACTCATACTTGTGTTTTCTGTTTCTCCTCCAGGCAACAAAAGCATTCTCCCCTCCTATGTGACAATTCTGGATGACAAGTCACCAACCACCACACTGCCATTGTGGGAGGGAGTCCCCTACTAATTGGGTTATTTTCTTAATACCAGACAGCTGACCAGTGCAGTAAGGGAGTGAAAGGATAATAAGAAACTGCTTGGTGGCCACCATTTAAATAAACTTCTTGCTTTGGAGGTCACTGCGAAAAGTCTTTCAGGTTTGAAGCTGGAACAACCAGTTGCACAGACAGATGCACATGAAGGGACTGCTTCCTTTTTGTCTTTCTTTTATTTCTTTCCTTCTGTCCTCCATTCCTTCCTTCCATCCTTACCCCCAAAACAGTGTTTGCACTTAAACAAGGTAACTTGTATTAAAGAGTTTGTAAAGATTTTTTTTTTTTTTAAATAACAAACATGTTATACATGTTATACTGTGCAGCTCGTTTTGCACAGAGTGGCCCCCGATCCTTGTCTTCTGGGGTCTCTCGGTGGCTGTCTTGGCTCCTCCCTGCTTCTGGTACCCCCCCGGGAAACGCTCTCCCAAGGGGCTTACCTTGCGGGCGCGCTCCTAAGTCCTGTATCCGGCATCTATAGCCGCTGACTACAGGACTCTGCCACGTCCCTCACGTCAGAGTTGATTGACCACAATGGCTGCGCTGCTATCAATCTAGCCAGTGAAGAGCCAAGAAGACCGGGCTGAGATCAAACGCGGTCTCGACGTGGGACTTTTGAGAGCTCAGGTAAGTAAACAGAGGGGGTTGGGCGGCCTGTAATCACAGGATGTTTTTTCACCCTGATGCATTAAGGTGAAAAAACATGAAGGTTTACAACCCCTTTAAAATGAATGTAAACCCCACAATGATGTCACAATGTAGAGAATAAGATTTCCTATCATCTGTGCCCAGTCTTGCCACACATAGTTAATCCAGCTCTGTGCAATCCTCTTTTATTGTTCAGTGAAAATTAACAGACTTCCAGATAAAAACCTGACTAAATAATAGGATGCATGGAGCTGGATTAACTGTGTGTGGCAAGACTGGGCACAGATAAGAAATCTTATTCTCTACAATGTTTTTACATCCACTAAGTTTTTATAACCTTTTTCTGCTTCTTTCAGGCCTACAGTGTTACATTTCAGATTTTTTTTGTCATCTTCCTGCTGAAAACCCCTTTACACACACTTTATCCCATGCTTATTGCTAAGTAGTGGTGACAATTATAAAATCTTTCTCCACAGTTTTTTAATATAGTGTTACGAATTGATGATTGTGTCTTGTGCCTGACCTTTCCTGTTTTGTTTGCATTTGCTATAGAATAACAGAGGAAGCTCGGAAGATGTTCGCTGAGCTTGGAAGCTCTGTGTCCAAAGAGGTGGCATTCAGGGATAGCTGGGTTCTTCTCGGAGCGAAGGGAGTCCTAGATAAAACTCCATTTGAGCAGGTGCACTTATTGGTGTTTGATGTGGTGTTTTCCCTGTATGCATGGTGTACACCGCAATGAAGGAAGTGTTGTGCAGTTGGTTTAATGCCCTGTATTTTAAGAGATTATTTCACACATTTTTGACAATTCAAGCAGAGCATATGAAAAGATAATACATAAGCAAGGGTTTCTTTCAGAATAAGAATAAACGCATCACCATTTATATGGAAATCAGAAACTCGCATGCTCTGAACACAGCATGTTGGCTCTGACAGCTCAGCACTAGTAGTTTTCTTCATGGAGCTCTTCTGTCTGTTTTTTTTTTTCCTATGTATAAGTCCTACCACCAAATCGCCCTTATTACTTAACTCTACTTTGCCTGAATGTGTGTAGCACTATATCAGTAGACTTACTGGTGCCAGTGCTTGGCATGAAGAGGGATTGCACTTGATCTTTGACTGTCAAGGCATCTTGTACAGCCATGAAGCTCCGCAGGGATAAAGTTACAAATACTGATGTGGTTCTGTTAAATACAAGACGTTAGTACTAATTTTAAAGCGGAGTTACCTTTCAGGGGGGGGGGGGGGGTACCATTTTATTTTTTTGACTGGTACAGTTCCCCACTTTACAGGAGATGGAGCTGCGGCCCGGTCTCTCGGAAGCTCCTTTCTCCGCCACTGGACCAATTACAAAGTGCAGTGTACTTCACGCATGCACAGTGGGGAACCAGCTGTGAATCCAAAAGGCTTCACTGCCGGGATCCCTTACTAGGAACGGCAGCGGCTGCACCCAACAGCCGATCCAAAGATTGACAGGGGTGCCGACATTGCTGGCTTCCCTGGACAGGTAAGTATCCATATATTAAAAGTCAGCAGTGTTTGTAGTTGCCGACTTTTAATTTTTTGTGGGGGGGCTGGACCTCCTCTTCAAGGTTTGGATTCTTTGGTCTTGGCCTAGTCGAGCTGTACTGTCCAAACAGCTGCAGCCTGCTGTTCTGTTTTCAGGTCCAGGCCTGCTGAGTTAAAGTGGATGTAAACCAAATTCATGAAATTTGAGATGGGCACATATATCTGCAGTATAAAAGATAGTTTGTCCATGCACTAATGGAATCACTGTAAAGGTAAGGCACCTAATCCCGTGAAGTAAATTTAGAAGTAGAAGGAGAGGAAATGGCATAATTTACGGTGAAAATTAGGTTGTGATAGTACTGATGAGAAAGAACGGCAAGTTTACTTACGAAGATCCAAAATATTTTTATTAAATACATATAAACATAAATAGTTTTAAATAGATTTTTGGAAATAGTGGTTACAGTAACAATATAGGATACAGGCATGGAAGTCGCATATTCCCTACATGTTTCGGGATATGTCGCTTCTTCAGGGGAAAAATCAGATCCACGCCTAAATGTTAGTAACTAAATTAAAAGAATATATACATACAATTACCTGTATAAAACAAGAGCAACATATAGTATGATGCACGAATTTATACATATGTCAAAAGGATGACTGAAAGGCATCAAAATTCCAGAGAGAGAACATCATAACATATGCTTACCAACCACCAAAAACAGAGATGGAAACGGGCCAGCTCTCCACCACACCAGGGATGGCCAAAAATAGACCCACAAATAGGTGCTAATCCAGGCAAACTGATAGTAAGGACTGGAGATATAAAGAAGAGCAGGCAAAAATTAGTGAATAAAAAGCAGAAAAAAATGAATAAAAAATTTGTGGAAAAGTATAATAAAATACAATAAAAAGAATACTCACATAACCTACAGGTTACAAGACACGAAAATGAAAAGGAGTGTCATTGTAGTCATCGAAAAGGGGGGATTTTATTATGATGAAAAAGATACTGCCAAAGTTCCTCCCTAATGACAGAGAATTACAACCAGGAATCGTTTAACCACTATTTAAAAAAATCTTTTTTAAAACTATTTGTTTATATGTATGTAATAAAAATATTTTGTATCTTCATAAGGAAACTTGCCGTTTTTTCTCATCAGTACTATCACAACCTCATTTGCACCATAAATTATCTAATTTTCCTCTCTTTCTACTTCTAAATATATCTGCAGTATTTTATCTCTTTTCAACAAGCTCTCTTCTGAATGGTTCCTCTGTTATCAGCCTGAGAACTCCTGACATATTTTTTGACTTTTTTAGACAAAAGCAGCTTTAATCTTTTGTCAAATGAGGTTGCTGTAATAGAGTAGCAGAGAGCAGCTCCTATTACAAAACAGCTCTGAGAGTCTCTGCCTATGATGAGAGGGGGTGTGTGCCTTTCCTCCAATCAGCAATGTTAGCTATCTTGGCTGTATGCCCAGACATCACACTCTGTGTTAACCAGGACGAGAAAATCTAACATGATCTCAACTTTCTAAACAGTATATAAATGTGAAGATGGCAGATATACATGTAAAGGGTACATGTAGGGAGATTTGGTTAATCTCTGTGTATCATCTAAGGCTGTTCACTTCACTGGGTGTATGGAGGGTTTACATCCACTTTTAAGTGTTCGTAATAAATTGAGAGCTGACCCCTTCACTAGGATCCTTCCAGGCTCGTCAACCAGTCAAGTGGTAAAAAAAATAGTGGCACTTGAGCTAGTCAGCTAGTTCACTATGGCGTATATTAGGGTTGTCCCGATAGCACTTTTTTAGGACCGAGTACAAGTACCGATACTTTTTTTCATGTACTTGCCGATACCGATACTTTTTTTAGTAGTAAAAAACTCAAAGAATTTTCACAGAACATGTTGATAAATACAAAAAAAGTATTCTATTTAGGTATCGGGAGCATTTGCGCGAGTTCAAGTACTCCTGCAAATACTCAGTATCGGTCCCGATACTAGTATCGGTATCTGGACAACCCTAGCGTATATGTATACAAAGTAAGCTAGCAAGAAGATGTCTTGCTGCCAATAACAGCCAATCAGGCTCTGTTTCATTTTCAAACCATGCACGAGAAATTAAATTGGAGTTCCACCCATTTTTTTATGTTTGTCTGTGCTGCATGCCCTAATCTTGTAGTGTTCAGAATGGACAATTTTTATTTTGTTGCTTGTAAATACCTTTCTGTAGTCCTTCATTACTTCCTCCTCCTTATTAGCCTAGGCCAGTGATGGCAAACCTTGGCACCCCAGATGTTTTGGAGAACTACATTTCCCATGATGCTTAACTACACTGCAGAGTGCATGAGTATCATGGGAAATGTAGTTCCAAAACATCTGGAGTGCCAAGGTTCGCCATCACTGGCCTAGGCTATTAAGTCACAAGGCTATTTGCAAGGGTTTCTGGGATAGGCATCATGTTTCCCAGTAGTCCTTGCAAACCTGACTGAAACCTGACTGAAACCTGACTGAAACCTGACTGAAACCTGACTGAAACCTGACTGAAACCTGACTGAAACCTGACTGAAACCTGACTGAAACCTGACTGAAACCTGACTGAAACCTGACTGAAACCTGACTGAAACCTAGTGTGCAAGATATGCAAAGCTGAAATCCAGGAAGTCGTACAGTCTGGCTTCATGATGCCCACACTTAAGATGGCCACGGTCTATTTGTAGATTATAAAATAAATGCTGTAACAACCTAACAAAACAGACCTTAGTTTAGACTAACTTTACTAGAAAACATTAAGCTTATTTATATTTAAAAAGTGAAATTGTGGGTGGAACTCCCCTTTAAATGAAAGCAGATTGTTTGCTATGTGACAAGAAATGTTCCTGCATTTTTCCTAGAAATGTATTTATCCAAGTGTCATGGGCATATAACTCGATTAAGAACTTTTTTAACTGGTTCCCGACCACCCACCGTCATATTACTGCGGGACGGTGGCGCGGTCTCGCGGGAGCACGTAGCTCTACGGCCTCTCCTTTTCGGCCATTAGTCCCGCGCGCGTGCCTTTTTTGTAAACGCTATCAATTTTGCACTAACCATTCAATAAACGCTAATTGTGATTTTTTTTTTTTTTTTTTTAAGAAAAATATGTAGAAGAATACGTATCGGCCTAAACTGAGGAAAAAAAATATTTTTTTTATATCCTTTTTTGGGGATATTTATTATAGCAAAATTTAAAAAATATTGCATTTTTTTCAAAATAGTCGCTCTATTTTTGTTTATAGTGCAAAAAATAATAACCGCAGAGATGATCAAATACCACCAAAAGAAAGCTCTATTTGTGGGGAAAAAAGGACGCCAATTTTGTTTGGGCGCCACATCGTACGGCCGCGCAATTGTCAGTTAAAGCGACGCAGTGCCGAATCACAAAAAGTGCTCTGGTCTTTGGACAGCAATATGGTCCGGGGCTAAAGTGGTTAAATTTATTTTGGATACTTTTGGGAAACATGAAAACACCTTAGACCCATTTCACACTGGGGTGTTTTTCAGGCGCTTTTGGGCTAAAAAAACTGAAGCGATACACTGGCAGGACGTTAAAAAAAACTCCTGCATCAGCATCTTTGGAGCGGTTTATATACCGCTCCTCCACCACTCCAGCCCCGTGTAGTGAATGCAACTGGTTCCTTTAAGCTAGTGCATTGTTGGTTCACTTAACTTTTGCTTTGATTTCCCTTCTAAATGTTTTTTTTTCTTTGTCTGAATTTCTCACTTCCTGTTCCTCCTCAGTAAGCCGTTGCATAGTTAGTCAGGTTGAAAAAAGACTGCAAACTGCACAAGACTTGAGGAGTTACATTAAGTGAGAAATTCAGACAAAGAAAAAAAACAATTAGAAGGGAAATCGAAGGAAAAGGTAAGTATCCTACAATGCACTAGCTTAATTAGTGGCTTTTGATGAAGGGTCATGCCATGCTATATGTGTACTCTCCCATGTGATTTCAATTATGACTATGCTCTGGAGTTTTGTAACCTGTTTTTTTTTTTTTTTTTTTTTACATTTGCTCAATAAAAACCTTTGTTTGAAGAAAAAAACAAAACAATGCACTAGCTTAAAGGAACCAATTTAGAAAATAAGACAAACCTTTACAGCCCCTTTAAATCGTGTAATTTTTTCTGGGAAACTGACTCACATTTCCAAGGAGCATAGGCGAGGGAGGAAGTCATGTGGAGCCGGAAGTAAAGTAAATCTGGTGTCGGGCTATGGACATTCGAATGTATACATAGTTTTAGGCTCCATGCACACTGGACTTAAAAAAAACGTTGATTCTACAGGCGTTTGACGTTTTTTTCTCCTGCCTCTAGAAGCACTTCTATTGTGCTCTATGTGTCTTTGCACATTATTGACTGCTACAGGCGTTTTCTGTCAGGGACGTTGAGAGGCCGGAAAAAAAAACCCTTCGCGTTTCCTGGAGGAGTTTAGGAGCTGTAAAAACGTCAGTCTCTCCTAAACTACTTCTCTTCTGAACGTCAAGTGCCATCATTTTTTTAGGTGCGTCGTGGGAGAAAACTTTTGCAGAGGGGAGTGTAGTGCAAAAAACGCCTATAAACTAAACTCTCATAGACTCACCTAAACTTTGTACAATATGCTTTCATTTTGCGTCTTTTATGCCACGTTTTTCAAGCTAAAAACTTTGACGTTTTTTTCTGCTCCTAGTGTGCATGGAGCCGTAACCATAAGATAAACAAATGTGCTTTAAAGGGAAAAGTTCACCTTTTGTTACATGTTACAGATGCACCCTGCTTCACCATTCTGACAGCCATCGGGGGATCTTCCCCCTCAACCCCCCCCCCCCCACCTCCTCCGCCCGGTCGCATCATCCAGTCGGTGTTCTGTGAATAAGACAACGACTATGTCGGACAGCCTTTGTGGCTGTCGGCTTGTAGTTCTGAATGAACTACCATGTCGTTGAGCACTGTGGTATTTCATTAAGTCTTCTCTGTTCACAGTCAGTGTGCATAACTGCAGCATTACACCCACGATCTGCTGATCGTCGGTGCAATCATTTACAGGTCCATTACAAAAAAGCTTTTTTATTTTACATGCAAAAAAAAGTGCTTTTTTATTTATTGTAAAGGTAAACTTATCCTTTAAAACAAGTACTCACTGACGTCCATTAAAGAATAATTTAAAGAAAATATTGTGTGTTTTTTCACCCTGTAAATATACTTAAAACAAGCCTTCATTTATTTATTTGTAGGAACTGTAAAGCAATTGCTTCAAGTCACAGCAGAAGCACTGAAGTCTTGGAAGTTGTGTCTCTCATCTGCTTAGTTTACTCTTATCATTCTTCCAGAGATACTTGTATAAGTTTATAATAGAGACTGGAAGGCTTGTAAGCTATTGTTGGAAGAAGGGACAGCTTGAGCTGTGTTTTTCCTTGCTTGGAAGGGAAAGGAAAGGGGGAGCAGAGCTGTTGAGTGGACCAACTTGAATGACTACAATGCCTCTTATGAATTTTAGGGATGAATATTTTTTTCCATTCACGTTCAAATTTATTCTTGTAAGGGCCGGTTTACATTGCTGTGTGGTGTGAGATCACATGCAATTCGCACTGCAGTGCAAATCGCATGCAAATTCAGCTATACGGATAGTATGGCTGAATTTGCATCCCATTCAAACCAAACTCGCACAGGACCCATGCAATACGATTCCTGTCTGAATTTTCAGATCTCATTGCGATATGCAAACTGATTTGGGGGTGTCAACTTTTAATTGACACTCCCAGCAGTTGGCATAGGGCAGTGCGAACTGCCACTGGGAGACATGCGATGCGGGACGCAGTGGATTCGCAGGGTTCCCGCATCACAGCAGCCGGCCCTAAAGGACAACCAAACCCACACCTGATTCAATATACATTTTGGCTGAGAACAAATGTCTTAAGGGCTTTTTGCTTCAGATGTTACCAAGTCGCTGACAATGATTTTCGTGTATTGATTTCCTTTCCAACAGTTAATAAAGAACAGTAAAAGCAGCAACAAGTATGAGGGTTGGCCCGAGGCTGTGGAGCTGGAGGGCTGTGTGCCCCAACGTACTCAAGAAGTTGAATAACATACAGACTAGATTGTGATGGAAGAAGTGTAACCCAAGCGGGATCTTGTGTACACTGGTGGATTTTGCTAACCGGTTTTCTTCACATTTGTACGTTGTTGGCCCATAGCTGCCTATATGGTTTACACATTGTCCAGATATTGATGCCACTTCTTTGATTTTGTCCTCTCCACACTGTTCAGAAGAGAGTCTGCTTTCTGGGTGAGGAATACAGAATTAACCCTAACGTCTCTTCAGACTTTTAAAGAGGCTGCTCACCAATCAAGATCAAAGGCTGGAAGATTGTATTACTGATAATCAAACATTTTTATATACATCTTAAATTTCATCAAAGATCTTAATCCACAAATTAGGAAAACCAAGATAGATGATGGCTCGGATCTAAAACTAATTTAAAACTCGGCTACGCAATCAAAATGTTGTTCAGCGAATCATATGCAATCAAAATGTCTCCTACATGGAACTGCTTTGTATTTTGGAGTTTACCCAGTTGTCAAGGCATCGAAACAGTGGCACATTTAGTTAGAGGACACATTAAAGAGGTAGGGGTCCTGAATTTTAAGACATTAATGCTTACCATATTAGCATGCAAAGGAAACCTTTATCTATTTTCTTAAACAATAGAAGTTCTTTAAATATCGGCTTAATTGCCACTAATTACAAGAGCAGAAATTAAGTTGTTGCACTTCCTCCTTGGTGACTCAGCAGCAACAGTTTAGGTCATTTAAGTCCTTGTATGACTTCAACTTACTTGAACACTTTAAGTATAAAGATTAAGGGATGTGGTGCGCTGGCCTATTAGGTCAGCTGAAGCCTTTGCTAAGGTCAGTCAAGCTCTAGCAACTATCCCATGAGAAACATACTGCAGCTACTGGAATAATTTATTTTACTATTAGATAGGGGCAAAAGAAAAAGGAAAACCAATCACATTGAAGAGGCTTCTTTAAGTGTATACACCTAATAAACGAAAGACCTACGTCTGTATCCATGTGGTAAGCCAAACTTAATTTATCAAGTGGTGATTCAGAAGGAGTGGTGCTGCCTTGACTTTTATAGGATGTTTTTAGAACAAGGTGTGTATGTTAATCTGCATGTGTCTCCCATTACCTCACAGATCTTATTCCACAAAAACGGAAAATGAAGATATGAGATAAATTGGCTATTTTTGCCACCAGAGTTAAAATCTCCCTATTTAAACACAGCTGTGCAACCAAAATGTTAAGTTACACATACATAGCAAATCTCTTTAGTTGGATTTTAGCCCACTGTATTAAGTTCACCAAAGCAGTGGGACATTAAATGTGAGGACACATTATAAAGACGTAGGGGGTCCTAAATTTAAAGACATGCATACTTGGCAGATTTGCATGCAAATCACTTTTTTATCCTGGCAATTCTAAATCCTATCAGTTTTCTTAATTGAAATTGCCATTCAAATATTTTCCAAATTGTCACCGATTGCCAGAGCAAGAATTGGGTTGTTGATCTTCCTCTTTAGTGGATTGGCAGCAACATTTTTAGGACAATCAAACACTCCATGATAAAAGTATGGTTACTGGCTACTGTAATAATTTATTTTAATATGGTTAAAAAAAAAGTATGCACCCAATACTGTAAAATCGACAGTCCAAGAGGTGAGCCATAGTTGACTTTATTTGTGTCATGATTCAGAGGGAGTGGTGCTGGCCTTGTCTCGTGATCTGTTTTTAGAACAAGGCATGTAAAATAATCACAGGCCATAATGTAAAAGATAGTGGCGGAGAAGGCTTTTGCCTTCATTATCATTCATTTTTTTTTTTTTTAAGTGGACTGAACAAGCACCGTCACATGTACTTTCCAATAAATGAAATATTTCTTATAAATCTGTGCTTTTTTGTGGGTGTTTTCTTTTTGTTAAAGGCATCAATGTCCAGTCCAAATTTAGCAAAGTGTTGTGTTGGTTAAGTTGACTCTGACACTAAGGCCCGGATTCACGTAGCACTTACGGTGACGTATCTCGAGATACTTTACCCAAGTGTAAATGTGTGCCGTCGTATCTATGCGCCATACCCACAGAACAAGATATGCCCCATAAAGCAGGTGTAACTCAGCACCAGACGTGCACAGGTCTGCTGGACAGCAGCTGCAGCAGCACGGTTACGGACGAGCTGATCAACGACACTTGCAGGACAACACATGCCAGGCAGTGCTGCCATCAGGAATTATGGGGCCCCTTACACAGCTTCAGGCATGGGCCTGGGGGGTCCTGCTGCAAATTGAGAAAGACGAACTAAAGAAAAATATATATAAAAAAAGGAACTAAAAAGACAAAAAAAATATTTACTTTTTACTTGCCATCTGTGGTCCCTAGCTCACACACACCACATCCACCTCACATTGGATTAGCCCAAGTCCACCATGCAGCAATGCCACACCAAGACACCAATGATATTGCTGTCCATTCATACCACATTCACACGGTCGTGGGGATAACCTCTCTGCGACGACCCAGTGTGACATACATACCTTACTGGCAGGAATGTCACCCACGTTCACACACCAGTCACACTGTAGCCTGCACTACTGACCGTGTGCAGGCTACAAAACCAAAAAAAAGGAACATGCCATTGGCCGACATGGCATGCTCTAACTGGAGGACGGCGCACATACCTCTGTGCCCGTCTTTCCAAAACAAAAAAGCTCAAAATCTGAGCAAAACCCCAAAAAAGGGGCACTTATTTGCCCTGTCGTGGGCCAGGCATGGTGCCACGGCTCAGCTCCTCGGTTGTCTGGGGGGATCCCCGGGTGGGGGGTGGAGCATCAGGAGGAGGATCATCCCCCTCCTCTGTCGCTCCTGCCCAATGCTGGCTGCCTGCCCTCTAATGCAAGGGCAGTGCAGATTAGGACCGCATTTGTCTGCGCCTGCATCCGCAGCTGGCGGGTGGTGGTGTGCCGCTTTGTCTGCCTCCCCTCCGCCTTGATGGTAGCTGTGTTGGCCTGTACAGCCACTGCCAGGCTCCTCACCTCCGTCACGAGACCTGATGATGTGGCCTGCAGCTCCCCAATGCAGGTCACCATAGCAACGCTGTTACCACTGACATCCTGCATGCAGGCTGTTAGAGATGGATTCAGTCTGGGCTGATGAGGCCAGGCTGTCTGCCACACGGCGCAGGTCACCCGCAGTCGCACTCATGTGCCACGTCTGGCGGGCCTGCACCCTCTGCAGCTCTTCCTGGAGGGGATCCGGGTACACCCCTGGTCTTGAGTAGTGCCTTCCTGGGGGCAGGAGAGGCTTGGGGCCGTCCTGACGGAGTGGCCCTGGAGGGGGTAGACTGGGAGGGGCTTCCCCTGGAGGGGGTAGACTGGGAGGGGCTTCCCCTGGAGGGGGTGGACCCTGAGGGGGCTTCCCCTGGAGGGGGTGGACCCTGAGGGGGCTTCCCCTGGAGGGGGTGGACCCTGAGGGGGCTTCCCCTGGAGGGGGTGGACCCTGAGGGGGCTTCCCCTGGAGGGGGTGGACCTTGAGGGGGCTTCCCCTGGAGGGGGTGGACCCTGAGGGGGCCTCCCCTGATGGGGGTGGAGGTTTGGGACGATCCAGATAACATGGTTTCCTCCTCCTCGAGGTAGACACACTCGTGAAGGTCCCCATGCTCCTCAACTTCCTCTAGAGGAGAGGTGGGGGCACTCTCCTCCGGGGATGGCATGGCATGGGTCGTCCAGCAGCTGACGACGGGCACGCTCCCTCCAGCACATCTGTGGATGACACAAAGCATTCACATGTTGGTGGACCCACACACTTGTCGCATGTCCCCACACACTTGTCGCATGTCCTCTTGCACCCCCTCACATGCTACACACCGAATGGAGGATAAAATACACTTACCTGTCCTCAAGGCCTGGTCAATGGAGTCATAGCCCTCCAGGCCCTCTACCTGCTCCCTCTGCAGACATCGGGCGATCACCTTCTCCTCAGCAATGAGCCTGATATCACTGGCTTGTCTGCCTCCCGTGCCCCTGACATGCCTCTTCATCTTGCCCAGCTTCTCCCGGACATGATGCCGCAGGTCATTCATTTTTTTTTTTTGCAATGTCCTTAGCGGACCTCCTCTCATGGCCAAGGGCATTGACCTCCATGGTGACCTCCTGGAGGATCTCTTCTTTCCTGGCCTTGCTGGTCATTTGACTGTGTGTGCCATGTAGGTACACGTTGTATCTCGAGATGGAACAGACATCACAGAGATGGCTAAAGTACCTACACCAATGCTAGAAAAGCTGCTGGTCTACTTTTGCGCTTGACGGGTGCATGGGCGTAGGCGGTGGGCCAGCGTATCTCAGGGGTTACGCCGGGTGTAGTTGTGAGCATGCGCAGAGGGGTGCGGGACATTCGTCCACGGCGCATGCGCCGTTTAGGATACGCCGGGCGTTAAGCATTGCACCACGCTTGGACCATCATTTGCATAAGGTCACACCCACTTACACTTGCGCTGGCTTACACCGACGAAATTAAGTTACGCCGGCGCAACATTGGGAGCATTTGCTTTGTGAATTCCATGCTTGCCTCTCAACGTTGCGCCGGCATAGCGTAAAGAAGATGCGCTACGGCAGCATAAAGATGCGCCGATGTACATGAATCCGGGCCTAAATCTTGAAATTTTTAATTGCTTTTTTTTCTCCCTGCTCAGCTTGAATCTGTTCTAATGAGGCAATGCTTTAGAGCTACCGGGAAGTGACAGAAAAGTGCAACATTAATACATGGAGCGATTCGATCAAAGGACGTATGGCTCAGAACAGTGAAAAACAAAGTCTAATGCTGCGTACACACAATTTGAATTTCCGACAAGGAAAGTTCGATGTGAGCATTTGGTCAGAAATTTCGACCGTGTGTTTGCCCCATTAGACTTTTTCTGCAAAAATTTTAGCTGGTTCTCAAATTTTCCAACGGGAAAAGTTCTTGACGCGCAAAAAAAAAAAACCACGCATGCTCGGAATCAATTCGACACATGCTCGGAATCATTGAATTTAATTTTTCTCGGCTCGTTGTACATCACCGCATTCTTCCGACAGTCAGAATTTTGTGTGACCGTGTGTATGCAATACAAGTTTGAGCCAAAATTTAGTAGGAAAAAAAAACACTTTGGAAGTTTGCAGTCAGGGTGTCCAAGCCGAAGTGTCCTCCACACACCAATAGACAAACTGTCATCAAGAAAAAGAAGCAGCTGGCAACTCCATCAAGCTTATTTATTGTAAAGCCTTCACAGTGAGTACAGTCAGCAGCAGATTTGGCGATAAGTCCTTTTTCCAGCACTGTGAACAAGGCTAAAACCAGTCTGCTGCTGACTGTACTCACTGTAAAGGCTTTACAATAAATACACTTTAGATTAATACATAGCAGAGACATTAAAAGTTGTGGCAAGTGATGCAAGGCAGCTTCAGATGTCATACTTAACAGCTTTTTGTACCTCCCTTGTTTTTTTTTTTTTTTTTTAAACATTCACTTCACTGGTATAACTAATATACATTTTTAATGCAGAAATCCATCAATTTTTTTTAAGGTAGACTATTGTAGGGCTTCAACTAATGATTATTTTCATAAGCGATTAGTTAGCCGATTATTGTTTCGATTAATCGGATAATCGCCTTAAAAAAAAAATTGCATTTTTATTAAAAAAAATTTGGGCAGATTATAAAACACAAATTGCCGAAAAAACACATTGCATGCTTTTCTGCAGCTTCTCCCCTGAAGTATATTGAACAAAAAAAATAAATAACTAGCACTGTTTTGCGTTTAAGTCCTTGCCCTTTCCAAATACGCAGCAGCCAAAAAAAAAAAAGCATTAATGTGAACGTGTCTCATAGGAAAACATGTAAATTAACTGTAGTGTGTTTCTGCAAAAAGCACCAAAAAACAGAAGTTTGAACCCTGAGATGTTTAGTAGCATAATGGGGTTAAAAAAACAAAAATAAGTACAAAAAGAGCAAATATTCGCTATTGTAAGGGGTTCATTTTTTTTTTTACTGTGGGACAGTGAAAGTAATATTTACAGTAGCGATTTTGCTTTTTTGTACTATAAAAGGCTAATTTTAGTTTTTTTAACCCCATTATGTTACTGGCCAATTAATCGATTATGAAAATTGCAATCGATTAAATTCATATCGATTAGTTGTCGATTAAACGATTAGTTATTTCGGCCCTAGACTATTATTTCAATAAATCACTTGTCCAGTCATACAAGCAGAATATATAAAACCTAAGAATATTTCATACTGATGACACCTGTCCTGGGAGTTAGGATGATGGTGCATCTCCCCCAGGAACGATTAAACCAACCAGAGGACCCCCTCTTTCTGAAATGATTGCACCTAAAGAACGATTTCCAAATTGGTCATTATTGGACACGGTAAGGTTTTTTTTTTTTATCTACTTTATTGAATTTACAGGAATGGCAGTACAAAACATTGGACTGTAGTTTACAATGTCATATGGCAATGTTCAAAGACCATTTTCAAAAACTAAAATGGCATTTTCTCTTCCGTTCATGGACAGACACATCAGCCTTTGACCTTAGGGTTATCTTCCTCCCTTTTAGGAGATTGACTAGGTAGAAAAACAGCACGTTAAGTGTTGACACACTCCACCAGTACAGTACATCCCTCTCTCTGCCTCATGCAGCCCCAGTTCTTTTTTGCCTACCAAGGAGATGACATAGCGTTTCTGGGCACATGTGCTTGGAGATTTTTTTGTGGGTTTTTTTTTCTGCTTTTTTGTTTTGGATCCTGTGATCTACAATCAACTGCTGACTGTGTGACAGGCTGGATCCTCGATCCTTGTAGTCCCCCTATGTTCAGCCATCGAGCGTGTGCTGACCTCTAGCTACGCGCTGGGCCGTCCATGACATGCTCCGTTGCTCCAGGGGTGGCTGGTGAGCTATATGCTACAGGGCACCCATATGACCGGGCTCTATGTCCGCGTCACAGTGGGCCGGGCCGGGCCGACAGCATGCCGTAACTGCGCGGATGTTCTGTCTGGGATGCCTCCAGCTGGTGGTCGCAGGACGGGTGGGTAGCAGTCCCCTTGCCTTGGCATGGTGGTGCAGCTGGTGCATTCCTGGGAGGTCGATCGGGGGTCTGCCCTACTTTCCTCTCCCTCCTTCCCCACATTCTGGGTGGTCGGCCGTGAGGTGGGGGGTCCACCTGGGGGCCTTCATCCTGTGGCTGGGGGCTGCTGCTTGTCGGGGGTGCTGCATGCTTTTATTAATGCCGTGTGTGGGGGAGGCCTGGGATTTTTTTTTGTAGGTTGCTGTGTTTGTTGCCAGGGTTGAAGCGGCGCATGGCCAGAAGAAGGGTAAAAGTTTGTCCGTGAGTCGGCCCTGGATACGCTGCCCTTGCTTTCCACAGCCTCGGCCTACGTGGTAGTGTTGCGCCGCCTTGTCTGGCTGAAGTGTTGGTCTGCGGACCAATCTTCAAAAAAAGGCCTTGGTGGATTTACCCTTCAAGGGTGAACGGCTTTTTGGGGCATCTCTGGATGACATCATCAAAGATGCCACGGGAGGTAAGAGCACTCTGCGCCCTCAATCTGGTAAGGGTAAAGAGCCTCGCCGTAGTGCCAAGTGTTTTTTCATCCGCCTGGTGCGGCAGATAAACGTTTCCAGGGCGCTAAGGGGCAGAAGCGTCCCTGGTCCCGCAAGCCCAACAAGCCTACTTCTGCATGAAGGTCTGCCCCTGCCAGTCTCTCAGGTGGGGGGCCGGGGCCGACTTTGCGGCTGGGTGGGGGTCTCTTATTTCCGACCGGTGGGTTTGCAAAATAGTTTCCTCGTGGTACAAGATAGAGTGGCTCTCTTGTCCGCCAAACAGATTTTTTCCTTCCAACCTCCAGCTTCCTCCGGAACATCAGGAGGCCCTGTTTGGGGCTGTTCAGGATCTGCTTGGCAGGGGTTTGATCGTGCAGGTTCCTTTTACTGGAATGGTTTCAGGGGTTTTACTCCAATCTGTTTGTAGTCCTCAAGAAGGAAGGGGTCTGTCCAATCCTGGATCTCAAGGCCCTCGACTCTTTTGTCAAATTGCAAGTTCAGGATGGAGTCGGTTCGCTCTGTAATGGCGGCACTCCATCAGGGGGATTTTCTGGCATCCTTGGATATCAAGGACGCCTACCTGCATATGCCCAAAGCACCATAGATTTCTGCGCTTTGTGGTCGGGGAGGATCACTTTCAATTTGTGGCCCTCCCTTTTGGCCTGGCTTTGGCACCGTGAGTTTTCACCAAGGTGCTCGCTCCAATTCTGGCCCTGCTGAGGCAGCGTGGGATCGCTATTGTAGGTTAGCTGGACGATCTTCTCTTGAGAGCTTCTTCAAGATCAGAGTGAGAGGTCGATGTGTCCAGGAATTCGGTTGGCTGCTGAATGTTTAGAAGTTTGTGTTGGTAGCATCTGGAATACTTGGGATTGGTCCTGGATTCCTCATGGGGCGAGAGTTTTCCTTCCAACGGAGAAACTACTTGGAGCAGGCTCTTGCCCCAGGTCGGCCTTGGCTGTTTTCTTTCAGCGACCCTTGGCGGCGCACTCTGGGTGCTTGTTATCCTGATCACATCATATGACGTCTGGTCAGGACAGCTAAACCACCTTGCCCACGTCATATTGCTATATGGCAGGCGGGAAGTATTTAAAGGACGATCCAGCTCCTTCAAACTTTCAAATGGGTAATCAACTTCATGAATTCTGTCCTGCAGTCTTCCCATAATCTAGAACAGGGATATGCAATTAGCGGACCTCCAGCTGTTGCAGAACTACACGTCCCATGAGGCATAGCAAGACTCTGACAGCTACAAGCATAACACCCAGAGACAGAGGCATGATGGGACTTGTAGTTTTGAAACAGCTGGAGGTCCGCTAATTGCATATCACTGATCTAGAATATATGGGAAAGATTTTAGATTTGGCATAGGCAAGCATTTCCCATCCCCTTCAAGAGAGGAGTCAAGGTCAGACTCTTAGATCGATCAGACATCCCTCGATTCACTTCTGTGGGAGAGTTCTGGGCATAATGGTGTCCTTTCTAATTTTGGTCCCCTTCACTCACTTGCACTCCAGACCTTTACAGCTCAACATTCTTGCAAAGTGGGACAAACCGATCCCTTCCATGGATCACCCACTCACTCCTCTCTAGCCAGGAAAATATCTCCCATCGAAGGTAGATGTATAACTTGGACCTAGATTTTCCCAAGATGGTAACGATAGACGTCATGCTAAGGTGGGAGCTAGAATTCCCTAACTGTTCAGGGTACTTGGTCTTCACAGGAATCAATGCTCCCCATAAATGTTCTGGAACTAAAAGCCAAAATATTGCTTATCCTACACTGCACACCCCTCCTACACCTTCACCCAGTAGGGGTACAGCCAGACAATGCATAAACCTCCAAGCGAGTTGTCATGAATCTGATGTGATCAGAACTGTGTGTACTGCACAAGTGAACCAGACGTATACAGGTGAAGAAAGTAATAATTTATTAAGAAATGTGAATAATATGTAAACGCAACCACCTCCAATATCACACAGTGCACAACAAACCAATATAAGACGAGACCCCAAAATAACAACAATCGGACGAATATATATATATCTCCAAAAGTGAATACCGCAATCATAGTCTCAGCTAAGCCAGGGTCATAACAGGAGATCAGCAAATGGGGGACAAGGAGCAACGGACAGGGAGAGGGTGAAAGGGATCAAACAGCAGGGCAGGGATACAGGACTGACAGGAACAGGTACAAATAGGTTTGGGATCAGAGTTGGGGATGAGCCGAACTCTCCCCCCATTCGGTTTGCACCAGAACCTTCAAACGGACCGAACATTCGTGCAAACATTTAGAACCCCATTGAAGTCTATGAGACTCGAACGTTCGAATTCAAAAGTGCTAATTTTAAAGCCTAATATGCAAGTTATTGTCGGAAAATGGGTTTGAGAACCTGGGTCTTACCCCAGGGAACATGTATCGATGTAAAAAAAAACGTTTTTAAAACGTTTTTTTCTGGAGCAGTGAATTTAATGATGTTTAAAGTGAAAAAAAAATTGAAAAATTCCTTTAAATATCGTACCTGCTGGGTGTCTATAGTATGCCTGTGAAGTGGCACATGTTTAGAACTGTCCCTGCACAAAATGAGATTACTATGAGAAAAAGGTAATTTAAAGCTGCTTGCGGCTTTAATGTAATGTCTGGTCCCTGCAATATGGATGAAAATCATTGAGAAAAATAGCATGGGTTTCCCCACCCCCCTCCCCCCAGGTCATTACCAGCCCCTTTGGCTCTATATAATTTAAACGGCAGTATACAGGCGGTGCAAACAAGACAGTGACTCTAGGTTTGTAGTTGAATCTGTTTGTAATTTTAAAAAGGGACTTTTTTTAAAGTGTAGCTCCAGCCAAAAAATCTATTTGTAAGCTTTTTGGAAAACAGAGAAGGGTTATCACCACTGTAACATTTATTTTGCTGTCTGTGTGCATCTGTTCAGAAGATTGCAATTCACTTTTCTTTTAGGAGTAAATATGAGAAACACCATCTTTACGTTGGGTGCACAATCTGCAGAGGACACGGACAGTACACCACATTAAAATACTTGCAGCAATATCCTCTGCCTGTAGTATTAATATGAGCAGATCCCTGACTCTAGGAATAAATATGAGAAACACCAGCTTTACGTTGGGTGCACACTGCAGAGGACACAGACGGTACACCACATGAGAATACTGCGGCTAGCACAATAACCTGTCTACCTGTCAGTAAATTAGGAAGAGCGGATCTAGCTAAACTATACAGTGTATAAATATATATAAAACATCTGGGATGCATATATATCCTCTACACACTGACTATCCTGCCTGCCTGCTCTATCTACCTGCAAAAAAAATGACTCTCTGTCTCTCTCTGTTCTTTCTTAACCACCGCAACACACTACACAAGACCGACCTTCAGGCGGCCTTTTATAGTGTGGGGCGTGTACTATGGCCAATTATGGCTTTCCCTTTTTTGCAAGCTGTGATTGGCCAAGCATGCTGGTCATAGTGCATGCTCGGTCAATCATCAGCCAGCGATGCTGCAGTGAATTATGGACTGTGACACGCCACTCGAATTTGGAGCGAACGGCCATAACATTCGTAATTCGACGAACCTACGACATGAGTTCGACTCGAACACATAGCTCATCCCTAATCAGAGTCAGGTTCAGGAAACAGGTTCAAGGTTAAGGCCAAATTCACACCCGAGCATAGCGTTTTCAGGCAGAAAGTTGCGCAATTTTACCGTGATTTTTGCTGCGGTTTTTTTACCACGTTTTTGCACAGGTCAAAAGGTCACCAATGTAAAAAACAGAAAACACCCAAATCTGCCTAAAAAAAAAAAGTCCCAGAACTTGTTTGAGCTTCAGGCGTTTTAGAGCTTCTGGCTTCAGGCGTTTTGGAGAGGAGATATGAACCATTTCCATAGAGAATAATAGATTTTTTCCCCTCCAGCATTTTGTAGCTTCAGGCTTCAAGCTACAAAACGCTAGGGTGTGAATGGAGTCTAACAGATCAATGCACAAGACGAAGCCAAGGTAAGGTATATGTGAACTTGCCCGGTTTTTATACCATTACCTGCTATCGGGTTCAGGTGCCACCTAACTGCAGGAGAAGATATCTGCTCCATACTGCCAGGATCCACCCGCTGGTGGATGCCAGCACTGTGGCCCAAAGATCACATAACACAGCAGGAAAAGGCTCTCCTGCCAGTTCCAAACTGCCAGCAGACACCTGCTGCTGGGCATCGGTACTGAACGCTAAATACTAGCCGGTGCTGGGGAAAGTCCATGACATCAAACCGGGCAGCAGACAACCTGGTTGGGCATGAGGAAGGTCCATGGCTATAAGCTGGGCAAGGTGCTGTTTGAGCTGAGCAGTGGGTACAACCACATCAGGCTGGGCCATAGGTACATCAAGCTGGGTAGCAGGCACAGGAACCTCAAGTTGAGTACCAGGCATGTCAAATTGGGCAACAGCACATCAGGCTGAGCAGCGGATACATCAGACCGGACAGCAGACACATCTGGGCAGGCAGCGGGCTCTGGGTCGTCGAGCTGGGCAGCAATCTCTGGGTTGTAAGGCTGGTCAGCAGGCTCCAGGTCGTCGGGCTGGGCAGCAGACAGGAACACCTCTGTCTGGGCAGCAGAAAGGAACACCTCTGGCTGGGCAGCAGGCTCCACAGGCCAGGAAACGGACACCGGAACCTCAGACCGGGAAACAGGCACTGAAAACCCCAGGCTGAGACACAGACACCAGATCTTCATGCTGGAAGACAGGCAATGAGACATTAGGCTGGGAAGCGGGCACCAGGACATCAGACTGGAAAGCAGGCACATCAGACTGGAAAGCAGGCACCAGGACATCAGGCTGGGAAGCGGGCACATCAGACTGGAAGGCAGTCACTGAAACTGACTGGGAAGCGGGCACATCAGACTGGGAAGCAGGCACCAGGGTGTCAGACTGGAAAGCAGGCACAGAGACATCAGACTGGAACACTGGCATCAGGACTTCAGGTTGACATACAGGAACTGGGGCAGACTGGAGCAGTTTGATTGGTGTGGAGGCAGGTTGGGTTACTGGCAGGATCGTTTTGGTTGGAAAGAACTTTTGTTTTTTCCTTGGCTTAGCCACTAATGCTCTGTAGGTAAGGGATGCAGAAGACTGGAAAGGTGGATTGGGATACGACAGAGAAGAGGTAACCGTAGCTGGGGAAGGTTCTTGTGGGTTTGTAGGCAGCTGACAAGAGACAGGTGAGTAGAATGCAGGATAGGTACAGGAAACAAAGACTGGATATGAGTATTTGGTTGGGAGTAGCGTATACTGGGCTGCAACTGAGGATGACATGGGTGATGGGAACACATACATTTGGGTAGGCTGGTGTTTGATGGCAGAGGTGTTTTTTTTTTTTTTGCTGGGGCTGTCTGCAACATATTAGACGATGCTGAGAGTATTGGTTGTACAAACTGTAGTTTTAAATCTCCCTGTCTAACAAAAGACTCGGCAGACTCAATGCACCCAGCAATCAGCTGTGGGGGACAGGCTGAGTAATGCTCACAAAAATCTTCGGAATCATCTTCAAATGGCCATACTAGGTATACAACCTGATTCATATTAAGGGGGGGGGGGAATCATCATGGCCCGTTGAAATGCAGGGCAGGGCCAGCTCAGTACAGATCTTGATCAAAGACTGTACCTTCCCAAACAGTATATAACCCTGATCGACCAGGGAGTGAGCCAAACCGATAGCTGCAAACATATATGTATATATATATGAACTTGCCAGGTTTTTATACCATTACCTGCTATCAAGTTCAGGTGCTGCCTAACTGTAGGAGGAGATATCTGCTCCATACTGCCACGATCCACCCGCTGGTGGATGCCAGTACTGTGGCACAAAGATCACATAACACCAGCAGCTGGTGGACATCAGTACTGCATGCCAAATATCATATAGTATTACCAGCGAGTGGAACTTTTCCTGACAGGAGTGGTCATTATACCATAAGATCTTCCTGATGCTCTGTCATAATTGGGGAACACCAGATGTGGACATCATGGCCTCTAGATTCAACAACAAACTGGACCGGTTTGTTACTAGATCCAGGGATTCCCTGTCTATTTTAAGTGGTTGCCCTGGGGATCTCTTGGACCCCATTCAGTCTGGTGTATGCAATCCCTCTGGTGAAGCTTCACTCACTAATTGTGAAACTAATTTCAGCAATCCTTATCACAGACATTCTTAGACTCCTAGTAGATGAACCTTGGCCTCTTCTAAACAGGTCAGACCTTCTGTCAAAAGGCCCTCTATTCTCTATTGCAGTGATGGCGAACCTTGGCACCCCAGATGTTTTGGAACTACATTTCCCATGATTCTCTAGTACACTACAGAGAGCATGAGCATCATGGGAAGTGTAGTTCCAAAACACCTGGAGTGCCAAGGTTCGCCATCGCTGCTCTATTGTAACCCAGGTCCTATATGATAGGAACATTTCTGATTCTGTCATTGCTACCTTGCTCAAAGCGAGAAATACAACTTCTTGTAAGGTTTATTATTACACTTAGCCTATTTTGATTGATGTAAAACACACCTCAACACTTGGAAATATTCTATTCCCAGTATCCTTGGTTTCTCCAGTCTTATCTAAACCAGCTTTCTGTCTATCCATTCTGTTCTAAACACCTTTGACTTCACAAAGTCTTGTAAAGACCCTCATATGATGTGTGGCTCATGTTGTTCCCCCCACTTTGGCCACCTGAGATCCAAATCTGCTACTTTTGAGTTCTTAAAAAAACTGACATTGAACCGATCCCTTTGGAGAATTTCACCAGCAAAGTGTCTTTTTGGTGGCCATTACCTCCATCAGCCATTGCCTCCATCTCTGCGTTACCTGCTCTGTCTGGTAAAAAAAACAAAAACACACTTCTCTTGTCCTAAAACCAAAACCCTCCTTCCCAAGATGGTCTCTTCCTTCCACCTTAATGAGGATGTCATCTTTTCTCCCTGTTTTGCCCTAATGCATGACAAGGAGCTTTCACTCAATTGAATGTAGTCAGAAGAGTTGGGTTTTACCTAGATGCAACATCTCCCTTCTGAATACCTTTTCCCCGTTTTTGTGTCTCTTGAGGGTCCCAAGAAAGATCATCCCACCTCATCTTCCACTATTGCTAGGTTGCTCAGGCAGCTCGTTTCTAACGCCGTGTACACATGACGTGAAAAATAAAAAAATTTAAATGGTCATTAAAAATGATCGTGTGTAGGCTCCAGAGCATTTTTCTTAACGTGAAAAATGGGCAATAAAAATTTAGGACATGCTCTTAATTTTGGCGTTGTTTTTCACGTTGTGAAAAACGGTTGTATGTAGGCTTTATCGACGTGAAAAAAAAATGCGCATGCTCAGAAGCAAGTTATGAGACAGTAGTACTAGCGTTTGTAATGGAGATAGCACATTCATCACGCTGTAACAGACTGAAAAGCACAAAAACTGGAAAGCGCAAATCGTCTCTCACTTTTACTTTTAACACAAAAGCAGCCCAAAGGGTGGTGCCATCTAAAAGGAACTTCCTCTTTAACCACTTAAGACCCGGACCAAAATGCAGGTAAAGGACCTTGCCCCTTTTTGCGATTCGGCACTGCGTCGTTTTAACTGACAATTGTGCGGTTGTGCGATGTGGCTCCCAAACAAAATTGGCGTCCTTTTTTCCCCACAAATAGAGCTTTCTTTTGGTGGTATTTGATCACCTCTGCGGTTTTTATTTTTTGCGCTATAAACAAAAATAGAGCGACAATTTAAAAAAAAATGCAATATTTTTTACTTTTTGCTATAATAAATATCCCCCAAAAATATATAAAAAAAAATTTCTTGATCGTACATCACGGGACACAGAGCGCATAGTCATTACATATGGGTTATATGGGTACCTTCAGGTGTGGACACTGGTGTAATCAACTTCACAGGAAGTTCCTCCCTATATAACCCCCTCCCACTGAGAGTGCTTTAGTTTTTTCGCCAGTGTCTTAGGTGTTGGTCACGTCTAGCTGTCCCTCGGAGGTCTCGGGACCCAGGATAGCTAGCCGGATCCGTCCGAAGTGCTTCAGAGCCAAGATGTACGGTACCCGGGCCCTGCTGGAGGGGGGTTTTGCCTATAATGCCTCTCCTTGGAGGGCTGGATTCTGGGCTCCAGTGCCTTAGTCTCTTCCAAGAACTAAACGCTACTGATGCCAGGATGCTATATAGGTCCAGGGGTGTGGGTTCCTTAACACAGGACCCCGGTCCCTGAAGGTCCAAGACAATACCCACGGAGATGGGGGAAGGTTGGGCCTCTTGCATTTTGCAATACCCTGCGGCGTGGAGCAGGTAAGAGGGGAACCTGCGGGACTTGGTTCGACAGTAGGTATCCCCCTGGGGGTTCTGGGTTGGCTAACAGTATGCTGGTGCATCAGCCACTATCTCCACTATGTCTGTGTGGGCAGGATGGGATACTAATGTTTACCCAGATAACATGTAGATATATGTATACTTGTGTAAGTTATATATTTGCTACTCACCCCAGGTCTGCCTGTTAACACTGATACTGCAACCCCACATGTTTTAAAGAGGAAATTGCTGGTAAAAACTCCTGTTTCTTAGGAAGCCCAAGGGGACAGCTTCCTCGCTGTGTGTGCACTACAATAAGATTAGTGCTTACCTGGTGTCTGTTGGTGCTGCATAACGCTGGTCCATGTTGTTCCTCTGCTCTGCTTCCTCCATGTGGTTTCAGCGTGTGCGCGCGATTGTGCGCGCGCACGCCGCCTTTTATAGTGTCGGCGTGAGTCGGGGGGGGGGCGGGCCAGCAGCGTCAGGGTCTGTATAAAGGGAAAACTTCTCTCTGGCTGGTCTTTCCCTCCTGGAGGCAGAGGAAGAAAGGATACAGAGCGTGCAGCTGGGTCTTTTGGCCACACAGGGACACCTAGTGGCGGTTTTGTGGATCTTCAGGTCTAGGACTTAGGTCCACTATTGACCAAAAAAAAATAAAAAAAAAATAAAAATAAAAAAAGTTTTTTTGCTTAAAGGGACTCAGCCTTAGATCCAGCAGTATCTGAGTCTACCTTGGACTCCGGCTAACGGGCATTGGTGTGTCAATACTCACAGGTTTCCTCAGTATTGCCACCTCCCAGGCGGGAAAAAAAAAGAAAAAGAGAGAAATTAGTTATTTTTCATTTTCCTCATACCTGCCCTCATATTGGTTACTCCTAGCTGCAACAGTCAGGTGTTGGCTATAGGGGTGACCCAAGGTTGTACAATGGCTCCAAAGGGATCTGGACCAGCCAAGGCTGCTAAAGGTGCCAAAAAGCAAAAGGGGTCTCCATCGGGGTCAGAGGATTTGGGCCAGGCTTCTACGGCCCCACCCTCGCCAGTCAGGACACCGAGTGGCATAGTACAAGAGCCATTGGGGGTGCTGGGGGCAGAGGCGGCCCCGATCCACCCATTCCCGTTTACGTGACGGAAGAAATGCTAGCAGCCACCATGAGTGGGCTAGAGAAAAGGTTAACTGCGTTGCTTTCCCGTCCTTGCCCAAGTAGCAAGCGGGCTAGATCCCCCTCACCCAGTGTGGGGTTTTCAGATGCAGAGGTCTCCTCTTCAGAGGAACGGGACCCACAAGGGGATCAGGCAGACCCAAGTCCCGACGGTTCAGACAGGGAAAATTCCACTATAGATGACTATTGTTCGGCCTCTCAAGCGGAGGGCCTGTGGATCCAGTCTTTGACAGATATGGTTCGCACTGCCTTTAAACTTCCAGTGCCAGAACTAGTAGCCCCGGAGGTATCCTCATTGGGTTCTTTAAAGGCTCCATTAACTTGTGCATCTTTTCCAATGCACCCCCTTCTGCGGAACGTGATTTACCAGGATTGGGCTCGACCTGATAGAATCTTTGTCCCTCCTAAAAGATTCTCTATTCTCTACCCTATGGAAGAGGAATATGTAAAGAAATGGGCTCTCCCTACAGTGGACGCAGCCATTTCCTGCGTGAATAAATCCCTGACTTGTCCGGTTGAAAATGTCCATATGTTCAAGGATCCGTCGACAAGAAATTCGAGACCCTACTGAAAGCAGCTTTCAACTCAGTAGGTGCCATGGTTCAGGCCAGCAGTAGCAGCCATTGGTGTTTGTCAGGCCTTGAAGGATCAGGCAAAACATATATTAAAGGACATGCCGGCTCAGCATACTCATGAATTAGCAGAATTCCCTAGGGCTCTCTGCTTTGCAATAGATGCTATTAAGGACTCCATCCAACAGGCATCCCGTTCATCTCTACTGATGGTTCACATGCGTCGTCTTTTGTGGCTAAAGAACTGGTCAGCAGAGGCACCCTGCAAAAAGCTTTTAGCAGGGTTTCCCTTTCATGGGGGAAGACTATTCGGGGAAGACCTAGATAAATATATCCACACCATATCAAGTGGAAAAAGTACTTCCTTACCGGTCAAGAAAAGACCGCGTGGGCCCACGTTTAAACGACAGGCCATTGTAGGCTCGGCCCCTTCGACTTCTCGTCAGTATCGACGGCCTCCCGGGCGTTCAGCAGTTAGTAGCCGCCCACAGGGACAAGCCGCGGCAAACAAGAGGCCCTGGTCTCGCAAGCGGCTAAACCAGTCATCAAATCAGATTCATGAAGGGGCCCCCACTCTCTTGGGTGGGGGGGAGGCTCTTCAGTTTTTCTCCGAAGTCTGGAAGGCCAGAATTCCCACGACGCTTGGGTTCGGTCCGTAGTAGCCTCAGGCTACAAACTAGAGTTTCGAGAAATCCCCCCTCCTTTTCAGGGGTCAAGTCTTCCAAGCGACCCGTTAAAGAGGGCCTCTCTCGTAAAGGCGTTGGATCGCCTCTTGCTCCAAGGAGTAATTGTAGAAGTACCAACCCAAGAAAGGGGTCTGGGATTCTTCTCCAACCTTTTTGTTATACCAAAACCCAATGGCGACGTCAGGCCTATATTAGACCTCAAACGCCTAAATCGCTTTCTAAGGATTCAGACCTTTCGTATGGACTCCATACGTTCAGTGACAGCCAGCCTGCATCAGGGCGACTTCCTAGCATCTATAGACATAAAGGATGCATATCTGCATGTGCCGATTTACCCAGCACATCACAAGTTTCTTCGTTTTACGATAAATCAAAGTCATTACCAGTTCGTAGCCCTCCCTTTCGGGTTGCAACAGCTCCACGGGTATTCACAAAGGTGTTAGCCCCGGTGCTAGCCGTCCTAAGGACAGAAGGCATCTTGGTCCTAGCATACCTGGACGATCTCCTGGTTATCGACAGTTCAGCTTCCAACCTCAATCATGCAGTAGTCCGCACAGTGCGGCATCTAGAAGAGTTCGGGTGGATTGTGAACCAAGGAAAATCGAGGTTACAACCCACAAGACAGTTGGAATATCTAGGCTTTCGGTAGATACAGAATGCCAGAGGGTATTTTTACCTCAAAAGAAGATCAGGTCGTTGATTCAAACGATTCAAATAGTCTTAGGCAAAAAGAAGCCGACTATTCGCCTATGCATGCGACTGCTGGGAAAGATGATGGCCGCCTTCGAAGCAGCGCCCTATGCCCAGATCCATACCAGAATTCTGCAAGCAGCTATTCTCTCTGCTTGGAACAGGTCCATACAGGCATTAGACCGTCCATTAGTTCTTTCCCCAGGAGTCAGGCACAGCCTGTACTGGTGGCTGATCCCTCAAAAATTATCAAAAGGGAAAACCTTTTGCCCCATCTCGTGGAAAATAGTAACCACAGATGCCAGCCTAACAGGTTGGGGGGCAATCTTAGGAAAACGGACCCAGCAGGGACAGTGGTCAGAGGCAGAAAGTCTGCTTCCCATCAATGTCCTAGAGATCAGAGCTGCTCGGTTGGCCCTGGTCGCCTGGACTCTTCCCCTGCAGGGTCTGCCAGTAAGGATACAGTCCGACAATGCCACGGCGGTGGCATACATAAACCACCAGGGGGGCACAAGGAGCCTAGCGGCTCAAAGGGAAGTAAACCTGATTTTTTTCATGGGCCGAAGCCCATGTACCCTGCATCTCAGCAGTGTTCATCCCAGGGATAGACAATTCTCAAGCAGATTTTTTGAGTCGTCAACAGTTACTCCTCCCGGAGAGTGGTCTCTTCACCCCCAGGTATTCCAAGAGATTTGCCAAAGATTCGGAGTTCCCGATGTGGACATCATGGCAACAAGATTCAACAAGAAATTGGACAAATTCGTATCCCGAGCCAGGGACCCCTCGGCCTACGGGACCGATGCGTTGGTTTGCCCCTGGCACCAGTTTTCTCTCCTGTATGCGTTCCCTCCACTACAGATGATTCCCCTGCCTTCTACGAAGGATCAGGGTGGAGCGCAGGCCGGTGATCCTGGTGGCCCCAGCCTGGCCCAGAAGGGCTTGGTACGCACTCATCGTGAGGATGTCAGTAGGGGCACCGTGGCCACTCCCCCTGCGCCCAGATCTGCTGTCTCAGGCCCGATCTACCACCCTGCTTCACAGCAGCTAAATTTGATGGCTTGGCGGCTGAATCTCTAATTCTTAAGGGCAGAGGCCTCTCTGCCCAAGTCATATCTACGTTAATTCAAGCTAGAAAGCCAGTCTCTAGAAATATCTATTACAGAGTCTGGAGAACCTATGTGGAGTGGTGCGAGTCTCAAGGAGGGCATCCTCGCAAGTTTTTTATTGACAGGATCTTGCGATTCCTCCAGGTTGGCGTTGACAAGGGGTTGGCTCTTAGTACTCTAAAGGGGCAGGTGTCTGCCTTATCGATATGGTTTCAAAGGCCTTTGGCCACGCATTCGCTTGAGAAAACCTTTTTGCAGGGGGTCTTGCATGTAAATCCCCCTATTAGAGCTCCCCTCTGCCCCTGGAATTTAAATCTGGTCTTGTCAGCTTTACAAAAGCAGCCGTTTGAACCTCTGACAGAAATCCCTCTTGTGCTGCTAACCCGAAAGTTGGTTTTCTTGGTGGCTATGGCTTCGGCCAGAAGGGTCTCCGAGCTGGCAGCCTTGTCTTGCAGGGAACCGTACCTGATTCTGCATAAGGACAGAGTTGTTCTGCGGCCTCAGCCTTCTTTCCTTCCTAAGGTCATATCCAGTTTTCACTTGAATCAGGACCTAGTCCTACCATCCTTCTTTCCTACTCCCCAGTCCAGAGAGGAAAGACTGCTTCATACTTTGGACGTGGTCCGAGCCATGAGGGTTTATCTCAAGGCTACAGAGAAGATTCGGAAAACAGATGTGCTTTTCGTTCTTCCGGATGGCCCCAAGAAGGGTCAGCCGGCTGCCAAGTCTTCCTTGGCTAGGTGGATTAAGCAGCTGATTTTTCAGGCCTATGGTCTGAAGCGCGTTCCACCGCCCTTATCAGTTAAAGCCCATTCTACAAGGGCCATGAGTGCGTCTTGGGTGGCACACCATCAGATCTCTATGGCACAGGTTTGCAAAGCGGCAACCTGGTCTTCCGTACATACGTTTACTAAATTTTATAAGTTGGACGTCACAAATGCTGCGGACGCAGCATTTGGGCAGGCGGTCCTACGGGCAGCAGTATAGAATCCTCTGGCCCGGTTCACGCCCCCTTTTTTTTTCTGTTGGTGGAGCTATTTTTACCTCCTGATATATTTTCTGTTTGGCTATTTTTGGCCTTACGGTCTCCCTCCCTTCATGGAGCATTGCTTTGGGACATCCCATATGTAATGACTATGCGCTCTGTGTCCCGTGATGTACGATCAAGAAAAAGGGATTTTTAATAACAGCTTACCTGTAAAATCCTTTTCTTGGAGTACATCACGGGACACAGAGCTCCCACCCCTCTTTTGGGGAACATTGTGTAACCTCAGAGAAATTGCTTGCTACAAAACTAAAGCACTCTCAGTGGGAGGGGGTTATATAGGGAGGAACTTCCTGTGAAGTTGATTACACCAGTGTCCACACCTGAAGGTACCCATATAACCCATATGTAATGACTATGCGCTCTGTGTCCCGTGATGTACTCCAAGAAAAGGATTTTACAGGTAAGCTGTTATTAAAAATCCCTTTTTTTTTTCCTCAGTTTAGGTCGATACGTATTCTTCTACCTATTTTTGGTAAAAAAAAATCGCAATAAGCGTTTATCGGTTGGTTTTCGCAAAATTTATAGCGTTTACAAAATAAGGGATAGTTATATTGCATTTTTATAAAAAAAAATTTTTTTTTACTACTAATAGCGGAGATCAGCGATTTTTTTCATGACTGCGACATTAAGGCGGACACTTCGGACAATTTTGACACATTTTTGGGACAATTGTCATTTTCACAGCAAAAAATGCATTTAAATTGCATTGTTTACTGTGGAAATGACAGTTGCAGTTTGGGAGTTAACCACAGGGGGCGCTGTGACTTTGAGTGTTCCCTGTGTGTGTTTACAACTGTAGGGGGGTGTGGCTGTAGGTGTGACGTCATCGATCGCGTCCCTCTATAACAGGGATGACGAGATCGATGCTGCAGCCACAGTGAAGCACGGGGAAGCCGTGTTTACACACGGCTCTTCCCGTTGTTCAGCTCCAGGGACGGATCACCGCACTGCAGCGGCGATCGGGTCCGCGAGTTCCGCGGTCCCGGTCCTGGAGCTTCGGACTGGGTCACGGGAGCACGCCGCGGGCGCGCGCGCGCGCCCGTGACCCATGGCTGGGTACTAAAACCAACGTATTTATACGTTGATGTGCCCAGCCGTGCCATTTTGTCGACGTATATGTGCAGTATGCGGTCCTTAAGTGGTTAAAGTGCCGTTGTACGTCACCATGCTTTGCTCCAGCATTTTTTTTTTACGATTGAGTGTATTCAAGGCAAGCCTGACAAGAATTACGTAGAGAAAAACTTTTTTTTTCTAGGACATTAAAAATGGTCCTGTGTACGCGGCTTAAGGCTTATTCCCTCAAGAAAAGGGTGAACATTCCCATAGACACACTCCTAAACCTTGTGGACAGCCTTCCCAGAAGAGTTGAAGCTGTTATAGCGGAAAAGGGTGGGCCAACTCAATATTGAACCGTACGGACTAAGACTGGGATGCCATTAAAGGTCATGTGTGTGTAAAGGCAAATGTCCCAATACTTTTGGTCATATAGTATATGTTGGGCTCTAGACCAGGTGTGGCAAACTCAAATTCATCGGGGTCGCATCCGCAGTATGGTTACCCTCAAATGGTCAGGATTGCGCTACGTATACAGTGCATGGGTCAGGATTGCGCTACGTATACAGTGCATGGGTCAGGATTGCGCTAAGTACACAGTGCATGGGTCAGGATTGCGCTAAGTACACAGTGCATGGGTCAGGATTGCGCTACGTATACAGTGCATGGGTCAGGATTGCGCTACGTATACAGTGCAGGGGGTCAGGATTGTGCTACATATACAGTGCAGGGGTCAGGATTGCGCCTAAAATTTCTTTACATCTATACTCTCTCCTACCTGGCCCAGCTCTGGTACCTCCCTGTATAGGTGGCTCCCTCCCATTGTATTGGGCTTTTCTTTTTTTTTTTTCACCATAACTGTAAAATAACAGCACACACTTTATTAAGACAAGCGACAGGACGCAGCCCGCTGGATGGGGGAAAG
The DNA here is from genome assembly GCA_029574335.1 of Rana kukunoris. Lineage (NCBI taxonomy): Eukaryota > Metazoa > Chordata > Amphibia > Anura > Ranidae > Rana > Rana kukunoris. The sequence continues at coordinate 53,288 of JAJQKJ010002225.1, read as the reverse complement.
AAATTGCCCAAAAAGCTGCCAGCAATCTCTGCCACTATGCACAGTCAGTGGTATGCAAAAAAGCCGGAATCGCTGGCTGGAGGGACAGGGGAGGCAGAGATGGGGCGGTGGTGGAGGCAGAGACTGGGCGGAGGAGGCAGAGACTAAAGCAGCATTGTAAGCCGACATGGGTGGAGACAGAGTGGAGGCGGAGACAGGGTGGAGGCCAGAGTGGCAGCCTAAGCCGAGATTGGATGAAGACATGGAGGTGGAGACAGAGCGGCACAGTAAAGGAAGGATGTTTATGCCTGTGCTCAGACTGACTGGCCGCGCATGCGCTAATTTGCTGCGCTGCTCGCGGGACTGGGATCGCACCCTGCCAAAATGAGGAGGCTGCTGTGCGGGCCACATTACAAAGTCCGGCGGGCCTTGTGTTTGCCACCCCTGATCTAGAGAGAAAAAAAAAGCAAGAAACAGAATAAAAGGGCAGCTGGCCTGTGGGAGCTTAAGGTGAATGGTGTATAATCTTGTATCTGATACACTAAACATTTTAATTATTCAGTTTTTTTCCCTCAGTCATACTAACAAAATATTTCCAGGTTTCACTTATTTTGTTCGAAAAATTACTAAAATAAAAAAACATTGGCTAAATTCTTTTTACATCCTCCATTACAATTGCGTAAAATGCTGTTCAAGTTTGACAAATAACTGTCCTATGTATGTTTTATACTTTTATGTTAACTGCCATGTTCTCGTCTGAACTAAAAAAAAGACGACACTGCCCCCATCTATAATTGGCCATCGCAATAAGCAGCATTGCAAGGCTACATAAGATATTGTTGTGGCAATCTGGGGGTGTGCAAAGCACACCGCCATCTTGCCTTGTGCTCTAAAGCACATTCCCGATCTTAAATGAAATAATGCCATGTTTAAGCTAAAAGATTTACTCACCATATATTCACTGCCATTCATCCAGTAAGCAGACATTACAACAGCTGTTCTCAAGTTACCATTCTTGCCATCATCTCCAGCACAGGGCTGAGCATGGCTCTTTTATTTACACAAAACAGGAAGTCATCACCAGTAAGTCGCCTCCCCCCATGGGAGGCGACATCACCAGATGTCTTCTATACACAGAACAAAACATTCCCTCTGACAGGAAGTCACATTGAATACATGAATAGAATTAGAATACAATGAATACAATACAATGAATAGAAATACAAACAATACTGGCTAAATCTTATGGGCGTGTCCGGTCAGGGTGTGCATGTGCCCCCCCCTGACCCCAGAAGCGTTCACAAGCCCTCAAACTATACGCTGATAGAACCTTTAATCTGCGCCATTCCATAGAATAATACATATAAAGATTATACCCTTATTGAGGCTATTTACAGACGCACGCTAACGAATCCCAAATCCTGCTGATCAGACATGACCCAGATAAGAGCGTACATCTGTCTACAGCCACTAGTGTGCTTGCGAAATGAACGCATCCCCCTCAACGATCGTCTGTGCTAAATGCACAGAGGGGCCCCTCGCTGGTGGGCATACGCCCATGCCGCAACCATCACACTCCAACCTCAAGACATTTTCTACTACCAGACGAGAGTCAACCACCCTCAGGACTGCCACAGTCAGCTCTATTTAGAGCAGGTTGGGGAAGTGTCAAGACTGGGTGCCAATTATGACAATACATAATAAATACATCTTCAAATTTCCACCACAGTCCTCCCTTTTTGTCATATTGCTCCCACTTGTCCTTCAAATCTTGATAGTCTTCTTACACCTAGAAACTAATCAGTCCTTACAGTCCATAAAAAGGAAAACACGGCTTGACATGTAGACTTTGTTCTTCAGGAGACATGACATAAGGAGGACACAACTTGGTGAGCTGTAGTAATCGCAGATTGGGTAGGGGTCCTCTGTGTCTTGTCCGTGGGTCCGACATCGGGGGGTCTCATCTGGTACGAGGGTCATCTGCTCCGGGGCGTCTCATCTGGTACGTGGTCATCTGCTCCGGGGGGCGTCTCATCTGGTACGTGGTCATCTGCTCCGGGGCGTCTCATCTGGTACGTGGTCATCTGCTCCGGGGCGTCTCATCTGGTACATGGTCATCTGCTCCGGCTCTGGTCACGCGTCCAATCAGGCAACAAGAGCGCTCATCACGACATAGAAAGAATAGAAATAAAAACGACATGAGTATATATATTCCCATTTCAATCAACCACGATCCGCTGAAAAATAAGAATTAAATCCCCCTCAGATTCCCAGACCCTTCAAAGGACTCCCAACCTTCACTCAGTTACAGCTCTGGCTTTGCCTTGTAGGGACCCAAACCTTATCCATATGGGCCTGAACTCCAATTCCCAGTATCCCCCGAACCAGATATAACAATATTTACTTGTAAATTCCCAGAAACCCCCCTTGGGCTGTGAGAACTTCCTTGTAGCTTCAACAGTTACATGAAACATTCCATCCTCAATAGGTGTGAATTGTTCAAACGTATCATAAGCTCAAACCCCCCCACCTTGTATATGCAGGGAACCATGCCCAGACCTAGTCCGGGTTGGTGAACAATTCCCTTATAGCTGTCCCCGCCATTCCCAATTTCTCTTGCGCCATCAGATCCTTGCAATCGGCCGTGGCATAGGACCGGGACAGCTTCACCATCACACATGAACCTCTTGCATTGGGGAATTACCTTATAAGCTGTAGATCTGCATAAACACCAAACTAAAGTTACACTCTTGTGGACTACCCAGTCCTGATACCCAACCGACAAGAGGCGGAGCCATAAAAACAATAATCAATTTTACCCTCTAAAAACATATTAATAAATTCCATTGACAGGTGTCTGTTTGGAGTCTCCACTAGTTTGTCAATAATCCTCATAATTTAGCATGTACCACTGTCATCGCTGGGGACTAAAGCTCAACGGAGACTCAGAACAGACCCAGCAATCGGTCCCGTTCGTCTTCTTAATTAGTCATAGAATACACTTTAAATAATAACTTGGGATGCTTTTCATTGTTACCCTTGCTAAAATTTACTAAACAAACAAATACAAAATAAACAAAGATACTCCTCATTTCTTTGATGTGGTTGAGCTGCTTCTTGCAGTGGCTGGCGTCGTCTCATCCATCAAGCTTCTTTACAAACGACCCAGTCACCTGGTTGGGGAAAAATGAAAAACAATTACCGTGTCGGGGTCCAGGAGAGACTCCTGAACCCTGTGAAGTCCATATTACAGTGATCGTACCCACCCCATCACCCAAGAATGAGAGTGACAGTTGAGGGAGTACGACCCTGGTTTTGGTTGACCTTCAATGACAACAACCCAGACCTCGTAACTGTGGTCGCTGCTTAACCTGTGCGTGGCTTACCGTCGCCTGTAATCACTTACCATCTCCTGTAATCGCTTACCAGGGCCTGTAATACCTGGAACCATTGACAGGTTCTTAGCAACTAAAATGGGAACCTACTTCACCAGACTGCTGCTTGCCAATTCAAATTCTATCAAAGAAAGACAATCTTGGCACAAACTTGATTAAAATTAGAACGATTAGTGTTAGTTCGGAGAACTGTCACATTTACATTTTATTTACCATCCCCCCCTTTTCTTACTCATTACAGACTGGAGGAAGAAATGTGTGGTGAAGATAAAAAGAAACAATGAAATAGCCTATGATACTTTCACCTCCTTAGACCCGTAATTATCCATGTGTACAGCTGTCTACATACACCTGCTTTCTATGTACAAACACTTCCGGAAACTCTTTGGACCTGAAAAATACTTATAAGCAGAAATCATTACTCCATTCTTCATATTTATCCTGCAGAGAATGGCAAACAAAAATGACATTCCTGTACATTGTCAGTGACATTCTTCCCAAAACCGATTCAAACAAAAACCTCTGTAACCCTTAACCCTTACTTTTTCTGTTCCTACAAAAATACAAAAACCGCGACGCGTCAGAAGATCGCCGCGGTAAGTTCGAAAAAAACATTCACGTTACTACATACAAACATTCAAATACAAATGTGGGGGAGATATTCATAGCTTTCAAAACAAAAATGAAAAGACAAAAAACAGCCGGAATTCTGCCTTCACTCGTTCCGCAATACAAGAAAATACAATGGAAAAATACGAGAACAGCGCGAGAAACTTGCATAGACCAGCTATACAAAGTTCTCCTGAGGCGCGTCCCACACCTCCATCCACACTCATTACAGATTTCTGAAACCACATCAGATCTACATCCAAGGTATCTTTATTCTGAGGTCTCATACCTCCATCCAGAGTACCTTCCAAAGGAGTACACCTTACTGTACCCTCTGACCACCTATGACATTCTTTAAGGGGTCTCATGTCCGGAGCCCCTAACCCAGACCTCATGTGCGGTGCAGCTGTCTGACTGGTGCCTTTATCATCAAAACCGATGCCTGCATTCCGACTATTCTACACGGCCTGAGCAGGACAGTAGCGTACTACTCCTACACATTTATGCTAATATAATCGCTAATAAGATCTCCGGCTATCATACACGGCCTGATCTGTATCATGATATAAAGCCTCCTAAAATGTGTTCGTCAGACAACCTACAAAGCACCATGAAATCCTCCACTTTTCAAAACAATATTATGGCTTCTTTCTACCTGCGTCTACATGATACAACAATAATGGTGACGCCCCTGTTCTCACATACCCAAAACTGTATTTACGGTATAAAACTTCACAAAAACAACTGAAATTAAACTTTAAAACACTCTTTTAAAATGCCAAAATATTTCTGTTGTCCCTTCAGGACACAAATCTCATTGCTCATCTTTCAGAAGACTTCAAAACTCCTCCCACTGACTTCCTGCTTATATATAAATGCTGAAAAAGGACATCCTGTTGTATGCTCAGCTCTTAAAACCCAAATCTGATTTATTTACATAATGACAGGAAGATGGAGAGAGAGGGAAGTCTGTCTTCACTGCCTCGTCTCAACACATCAAAAAACTCCATGGACCACATATATCCCCTGGAAGTATTATAAAGTAGTAAACAAAGCCAAAACTCAAATCTCCTGCGGTTTTTTCTCTTAAAAACAAAACACCTTTGGATCAGGGAAGGTAAAACCATCTCCTCCCATCATCTGCAGAATGGGAGTTGATCCCCCCTGACCCAACCATTATTCAAAAACAATGAACAACTCCCAAACATTTAAACATAAACAAACGCACATTGCTGTGCCAAAAATGCAGTCAGCGCCAGTAACATTCAAAAACGAAATGTTACACAAAAAGTCTCCACTTTTACACTGCAAAGTCAGCCAACAGGTTAGTCAGATCCTGTATATTTTGGCCCTAGCGTCCGCAAACGCTACTCAAAAGATAGCGCTTTACACTGAGTCACAAAATGGCCGACAACAAACCAAGCAACAATGGCGCCATTTACGCTTGCAGAAAAACAATTTAACTGCTTCCAAATCACCTGTTTACCACAGGACATACCGTACTACACACACACACACACACACATATAAAGGAAAACAAAAATGTTCTCCACCCGATCCTAACACAGAAAATACTGCGCTAATCAATTCGCACTAAACATCAAAATCTGCCCTAAAGGCTGCTAAAATCCACCAGCAAAATAGCCAGAGAAATACCACACCCAAAGGAGAGGTGGCTGCACCTCCCCCCTAGGGTGATCCACAGTGCAAACAGACTACGCCCCCAAAATGGCCACTGATGACCATGGCAGGCAAACAAGATAGCCGCCATATGCAGTTTTTCTAAACCTGCCTTCTCCACAAAGACAAAACATGGATCATCAAAATCAAACAATAAAAACATTTTCTAACAACAACCAACCTAAAAGGCACACACTTTAGGTTCCTTCAAATCTGACCTTTTTATGGTGTGAACCCCTCATAATGAGCGCAGCACAGGGATGGTGGGAACCCCGCATTTTAGGCTGCTTCAAATTGGACCTTTTGCCAATTAAAACAGCACATTCAAATAAAATGTTGGTTATATGAAACAACATAAAACAAAAACTCTTTTCTCAAAGCTCCTGTAACAAACCATTTAAAAAAATACATACAGTGAGCTTACATTTAAAACCTTCCGAAATAAAAACTTTTTTCATGCTAACAGCCAAAAGGAAAGGCTGATTAACAAGCAGCTGCTATTGTCTGGCCACTTAAAAATGCATTATTTATCAATTTCTATTCCTCATAAAGATCATGAACATATTACACATGACTTTGCTCTAAAAATTGTACACTCAAGAAACACACAGATCCAACACTAGTTGCCCTTCCCCCCAAGCCGCATGGCCAGAGGAGCCATGTTACACAAAAGGTAGCCTTCTCAAGCAGTTTCAATCTGGTTAAACAATCAAGTCAATCACTTACTTACAAACTGTTACAAACAAACAAATCGCCCTTCCCCCCAAGCCGCATGGCCAGAGGAGCCATCTTACACAATAGCTCTTTTAAACAGCTTCACTGTCACTCTCAAACCGCATTTAAGCATACATACGATCAAAATCACACCTACATATATACGATCAAAATCCACTCGATTTCACAAACTCACGCAATCACACACATGCATCCAATCGCTTTCACAAATGCACGCAATCACACACATACATCCAATCGCTTTCACAAATGCACGCAATCACACACATGCATCCAATCGCTTTCACAAATGCACGCAATCACACACATACATCCAATCGCTTTCGCACGCAATCACACACACACGGTCACACAACAGTCATACAATCAGAATTTCACATGTGTACACACAATCTTACTCAATCAAACTCAAGCATTATTTCAAAAAGATGGCAAATTTGTTCCTTTTGTAGAGCAGAGCCCCCCCCCCCATCGCATCGGAACATAAGACTACTGTCCCCCATCTGTACCGATGTCCAAAGGGGCTCTGTCCACTCCTACCATGCTCGCAATTTCTGTTGTGGCAATCTGGGGGTGTGCAAAGCACACCGCCATCTTGCCTTGTGCTCTAAAGCACATTCCCGATCTTAAATTAAATAATGCCATGTTTAAGCTAAAAGATTTACTCACCATATATTCCCTGCCATTCATCCAGTAAGCAGACATTACAACAGCTGTTCTCAAGTTACCATTCTTTTTTTTTCACAAGAAATCAAGTTACCATTCTTGCCATCATCTTCAGCCACAGGGCTGAGCATGGCTCTTTTATTTACACAAAACAGGAAGTCATCACCAGTAAGTCGCCTCCCCCCATGGGAGGCGACATCACCAGATGTCTTCTATACACAGAACAAAACATTCCCTCTGACAGGAAGTCACATTGAATACATGAATAGAATTAGAATACATGAATAGAATTAGAATACAATGAATACAATACAATGAATAGAAATACAAACAATGCTGGCTAAAGTCTTATGGGCGTGTCCGGTCAGGGTGTGCATGTGCCCCCCCCTGACCCCAGAAGCGTTCACAAGCCCTCAAACTATACGCTGATAGAACCTTTAATCTGCGCCATTCCATAGAATAATACATATAAAGATTATACCCTTATTGAGGCTATTTACAGACGCACGCTACGAATCCCAAATCCTGCTGATCAGACATGACCCAGATAAGAGCGTACATCTGTCTACAGCCACTAGTGTGCTTGCGAAATGAACGCATCCCCCTCAACGATCGTCTGTGCTAAATGCACAGAGGGGCCCCTCGCTGGTGGGCATACGCCCATGCCGCAACCATCACACTCCAACCTCAAGACATTTTCTACTACCAGACGAGAGTCAACCAGCCTCAGGACTGCCACAGTCGGCTCTATTTAGAGCAGGTTGGGGAAGTGTCAAGACTGGGTGCCAATTATGACAATACATAATAAATACATCTTCAAATTTCCACCACAATATAAACAGGGCCAAGGATAAATCCAAGGGGAACAAAAAAAACAAGCTTACTTACCGACCAGCTTGCAGACTGAACTACACGTAACATGGAAACTACGAGGATATATGAGGGACCTATGCCAAAAACAATAAGTTCATACAGGGCATAATACAATAATAGCCTGGTTTCTTTCATGAGAAAAATATGTAAGCTGCTCTTGCTAATCTCTCTATGAAAATTCTAGTTACATGGTTACTCTAGGACAGGGGTGTCAAACTCAATTCCGTCGAGGGCCGCATCAGCAGTGTGGTTGCCCTCAAAGGGCCAGTTGTATATGGGTCGCACTACATACAGAGTGCAGAGTTCAGGATTATGCTATGTACGGAGTGCAGGGTTCAACAGTGTGCTACGTACAGAGGGTAGGGATTCGGGGGTGTGCTATGTACAGAGTGCAGGAATTCAGGGGTATGCTACATACAGAGGGTAGGGATTCAGGGGTATGCTACGTACAAAGTGCAGAAATTCAGGGGTACGCTACATACAGAGGGCAGGAATTTAGGTATGTAAAAAAGGTATGTATACAGAGTGTAGGGATTCAAGGGTATGCTACGTACAGAGGGCAGGAATTCAGGGGTACGCTACATACAGAGGGCAGGAATTTAGGGGCACGCTACATACAGAGGGTAGGGAGTCAGGGGTACACTACGTACAGAGGGCAGGAATTTAGGGGTGCGCTATGTACACAGGGCAGGAATTCAGGGATTGCTCTATATCAGGTTGCAGGCTTTTCCTGCATTTTCTGACAGTGCGCCAAAGATGCAGCATGTAGGAATTTTAGTGCGCTTTCAGAAAATGCAGAAAAAACACACAACCTATTAAAAATCATAGGACTGTGGGTAAAACACAGGAAAACTGCAGATACACCAGCAATGGGCCAAAACACAGCAAGCACAAGGGACCAAGCACTGCCACAGGCTGATGACACAATTTGGCTGCAGTTATAACAACTACTGCTGGAGAAAAAAGTTTAAAAAACGAGGGGAAGGGAGATAAGAGTCACTGAGCTCACACTTTGATGGTCCCTGGAGGTTTATCACTGAGAGGTATCCTGTGTACCTTCTATCTGCCGGCTGCTCTGTTCATAATATCCCAGCTGCATGGCTTCTTCACTCACTGCACGGACTTCACACAGGAAGAGGGGAGGGGGAAGGCAGAGCAGACTCAGCCTCTCCCATTTGTGTAGGGGGGAACTGTGCACTGTGACATTGTATTGACCACAGTGAGCCAACACAGATGCAGCCAGACACCCCTACATTTACATGCAGCTTCTCCTGTCCCATAGAAGTTTATGGAGGGACTAAAATCGGGTTTTTACTGCGCTGCTGTGAGAACAAGAGGTGCTGCTGTGCGGGCCACATGACAAGGCTTGGCGGGCCGGATTCGGCCCGCGGGCCTTGTGTTTGCCACCCCTGCTCTAGGAGGAGTAACCGCAACCCTTCTACAGTATAGTTCACTATCAGAGTCCTCAGGCTGAATACTAATCCTAGGAAAGTTCTAAAAGTGACTTTTAAGTGGAAAATCAGTGTTCAGAATCTGGTTCTGCTTGTTTTTGGCTGATTTTCTTACACCGGATCACACAATAATTGTGTTAAGAACAAAGCAAGTATAAAGGCAAGGGTTTAACTTGGGGCCCAATTCCCCCCTAGGCAATTTATTGAAGTCCATTAAAGCTTTTTTTTATTTGTGTGTTAATGTGCATTCCATAAAGACCTTTTGTTTGAATGGGGTTCCAACACACCAAAATGAAATAAAAACCAGGGGAAAGACCATTTTTTCTTTCAACACTGCACACCACAACACATAGGAGGTGCATCTCAGAAGTCAAGTGCTTTAGTGAGTTAAGTGTGGAAAAACACTGTGCACGTATGGTGGGCTGCGGTAACCTGATACGTATGAATGGTGCCTTCATGTTAGGGTAAAGAGATATTTAATTTACATGAGGCCTGATTCACATATATTCATTTTAATTGCATTTTGCTGATTTGCTCTACAGAACGTGTTCCATGGGAAACCATGTTAAATGGACTATAGTGCAAATCTGCAAAAAGCCCTAAAATGTATAGGTGTAGATCAAGCCTAATGCCGCATACATACGATTGGAAATTCCGACAAGAAAACCGTAAAAAAAATTCAGAAGGAATTTTGGCTCAAACTTGTGATGCATACACACAGTCACACCAAATTCCTACCAAGAATGTGGTGACGTACAACACTACGATGAGCCGAGAAAATTAAGTTCAATGCTTCTGAGCATTCGTCGACTTGATTCCGAGCATATGTAGGATTTTTCTTCATCGAAATTGCATACAGCCGATTGGAATTTCCAACAAGAACTTTTTTCTTTCTTGGCGGAAATTCCAACACAATGCCTACACTAGGGATGAGCCGAACACCCCCATGTTCGGTTCGCACCAGAACGATCGAACCGACCGCCCGTTCATTTAGAGCCCCATTGAAGTCTATGGGACTCGAACGTTGGAATTCAAAAGTGCTCATTTTAAAGTCCAATATTTAAGCAAGACTCCTGAAAAAATTACCGTTTTTAAAACTTTTTTCTATTGATACATGTTCCCTTGGGCAAGACCCGGGTTCTCAAAGACGTTTTCACAGGCAAACTATAGACACCCAGCAGGTACAATATTTAAAGGAATTTTTATTTTATTTTATTTTTTTATTTGAACATCATTAAAATCACTGCTCCAGGAGCAGTGATTTTAATAATGTTTAAATAAAAAATAAATGAAAAATTCCTTAAAATATTGTACCTGCGGGGGGGGGGGGGGGGCGTGAGCATGGTGCTGTGAGCGGCTGCTTTTTCAGAGAGCTCCACTGAATTTTGGCCTGTGATCCAGATCCTGGGCTATTTTAGGCCGTCTTACTCACCAATAAATATGGTATGCTGCGCTGCTACAAATTAATACATCAATAATTCAAAAGTGATATGCATGATGAACAATACACATTAATAAAAAATATATTGATAAAGAAAAAAACTAACACCAAGTGATCCAGTGAATGTCGTTGAGACGTAGGAATAAAACAAAATAATGAATAACTGTGTTAATAAAGTTCATGTGATATCAGTAATTAAACTCCAGAGAGGATTCCAATGAAAGTTCCAACTTCAGTGAGTTTAAGGAGAGAAAAAATCCCAGATGAGAAATTGTGTTTCCACAGGACAGAAGAGAGCCTCCACCTCCACCTCTTTATAATAAATCTGCTTACCAGATAGAATAAAATCATGAGCGTTAAACAGCACGTCTGGCTATGTTGCTTGTGCAGATAATCAAGTGGATTCCTGTGTGAACCTCCAGTGTCAGTCTCAAATCAGCTGTATCTCAGGTAACAATGACTCCCAATAAGCAGCCCAGGGATAAAGAAAAGAGGGGATACCAACATAGAGTAGTAACGTTCTATGTAGATTTTAATAAAAAAATTTGTTCACACTTACAAAAATGTCGAATCATTAGGCGCATATAGATAGTTTAGCCGGCCGGCTCTCACAATCCGCCCGTCCTTCCGGATGGTAGTGAGGGTGAAAACAATAGTGATGTCAGCACGCCGTTCCTCCCTACGTCGTTTCGTCCAATAGCAGACTTCCTCCTGGTGCCCCATATGTATCTATATGCACCTAATAAGGCGACATTTTTGTAAGTGTAAACAATTTTTTTTATTAAAATCTACATAGAACGTTACTACTCTATGTTGGTATCCCCTCTTTTCTTTATCCCTGGGCTGCTTATTGGGAGTCATTGTTACCTGAGATACAGCTGATTTGAGACTGACACTGGAGGTTCACACAGGAATCCACTTGATTATCTGCACAAGCAACATAGCCAGACGTGCTGTTTAACGCTCATGATTTTATTCTATCTGGTAAGCAGATTTATTATAAAGAGGTGGAGGTGGAGGCTCTTCTTCTGTCTGTGGAAACACAATTTCTCATCTGGGATTTTTTCTCTCCTTAAACTCACTGAAGTTGGAACTTTCATTGGAATCCTCTCTGGAGTTTAATTACTGATATCACATGAACTTTATTAACACAGTTATTCATTATTTTGTTTTATTCCTACGTCTCAACGACATTCACTGGATCACTTGGTGTTAGTTTTTTTCTTTATCAATATATTTTTTATTAATGTGTATTGTTCATCATGCATATCACTTTTGAATTATTAATGTATTAATTTGTAGCAGCGCAGCATACCATATTTATTGCTATACTTGTGTTTATCTGACATTTTTGCTGCAGCAGCACCCTTACATTTTTTTATTATTTTTTTATCCCATAAGTTTGTTCGGTCTTGTTACCGACCAAATTTTTTGGTTCACTTTAGACCTGCGCAGTATTTTTTCACCATTTCCACTCGTCTTACTCACCAGTATAGGCCGGGTCAGCGCGTGGACATAGCGGGCTCATCCACTTGCCAGCGTGGTTTTGGGCACACATCCCAGCTCCCTCGTGCAGCTAGGCCGCAGCCGTGGCCTTTCCTGGTGGATCCCGGCGCTCTAATTTGGGGATTAGCCGCCCTGTAAACCCTGCAGGAGAGGAGGGAATACGGGCATCTGGACGGCGGGGAGAGACGCTGAACTAACGGCGGCTGCCGGCTCTTCCTCAGGCACACCCGGCCCCATTGTGCGGCTAGGCCGCATCCGCGGTCTTTCCTGGTTACACCCGAGGCTCCGGACGGAGGATTGGCCACACTGCAACCCCTACGAGTGAGGGGGAGACTTGACACCCAGACAGGGGGAGAGTGGCTGTGATACCGGTGGCTGTCGGCTCTTCTCCACACCCGACCACCTCGTGCAGCTAGGCCGCAGGCGCGGCCTTTCCTGGCGGTCTCCGAAGCTCCGGACGGGCAGTGGATGGTGGGGAGAGGGGCAGGAGCACCGGCTGCTGCCGTCCTGGGACACATCTCGGCGGGCCTTTCCTGATGGGCCCTGGAGCTCCGGCCTGGTGCGTGGCCACCCAGCAGTGCCTGATGATAGGAGGTAGAACGGACTGACCCCCATCCCCCTAGGAGACCCTCATGTCCCGTCAGCGGAGCCCTCCATGTTGCCCTCAGTGTGCACAGCCCCCCATACGGACTCTGACTGACATACCTGGCTGGGGCGCAGAGGCCTGGACGCCTGACTCAGTAAGGGGGGCTAGAGACTGACTCTCCCATCACTGCTGTCCCCCCCCCCCCCCCAGCGAAGGTCCGCATCACCCGGAGTACTACACACCTGTTGCAGTGCGAGCCCTGGATGAGGCGCCGCAAATCGGGCGCAAAGTTCAGCGCAGGGGGCAAAAGACTGTTCTTTCCGCCACTGCTGGACCCCCCCAGACACCCGCTGACCCCCCGTTGCAGGTCCATACTACCCGGAGCTCTCACAGGGCCTCGCAGACGGGTCCCATGGAGTCGGCTGAGTCCCGACCTCCCCTGGCTGGCGGACGTCATGGCGGTCATAGCTACTTGCCAGTCCACGTTGACAGCGAAAATGGAGGCCATGCAGATGGACATGGGCTTTATCCGCCAAGACATGGACAGGCTCAGGACCAGAGTTGTGGAGACCGAGCAAAGAGTAAGTAACACTGAAGACAGTCGCAGAACATGGCGAGCTGAAACTGTTTGGGATGTATACCCTCCTCAGTTTTAAGGGGGTGGTTGGGTCAGGGGACTGTTGTCCTACTGGGGCATAAATATATGAAAAACACCAGCGAAAAATGTAACAATACATTTAAGTGTTTGTTCACCAATGCCAGAAGCCTGCCAAGCAAAACAGGTGAGTTGGAAGCTCTGTTGCATGAGGAGAGCTATGATGTAATCGGTATTGCTGAAACTTGGCTTCAATCCTCACATGACTGGGCTATTAATATTCCTGGCTATGCTCTTTTTCGGAAAGACAGGGTAAAAAGGAAAGGTGGAGGGGTCTGTCTCTATGTGAGAATTTACCTCAAAGCAAGCGTGAAAGTGGACATGGTTGAGGGAGAGTGTGATGAAGTTGAAGCATTATGGGTGGAACTGCATACAGATGTGAGTAGTTCAAAGTTAATCATTGGTGTTTGTTATAGACCACACAATGTTAATGAGGAGGTGGAGACTCGGCTCCTTGCGCAGATGGAAAGGGCTGCAAGGGCTGGGACAGTGATAATAATTAGGGATTTTAACTACCCAGAAATTGACTGGAATAATGGAATTTCTGGGACAGTTAAAGGACAAAAATTTAAAAACTTATTGCAGGACAATTTTATGGTCCAGTTTATTGAGGCCCCAACTAGGAATGATGCTCTGTTGGACCTGGTAATCTCAAACCATGCAGAGCTTATTACTAATGTTCAGATAAATGAACACCTGGGTAGCAGTGATCATAACATAATTTCATTTGATGTTAGCTGTACGCAAGAAATACATACAGGAAAGATAAAAACACTTAATTTCAAGAGAGCAAATTTTCAAAGGATGAGGACTGCTCTCCAGGACGTGGACTGGGAGGGAATATTGGCACCGATGAACAGAAATGGGAATTCTTCAAAAAGACTCTTTGGGACCTCACTGCAAAGTTTATTCCCATGGGCAATAAATTTAAAAGGCTAAAGATAAAACCTATGTGGCTCACGGTCAAAGTTAAAAAAGCTATAAACAATAAGAAAATATAAAAATGAAGGAACACTAGTGTCATTTAAATGTTACAAAGAATATAATAGAATATGTAAAAAGGAAATCAGGGATGCAAAAATTCAAAATGAACGACAGATTGCAAAAGATAGTAGGACAAACCCCAAAAAAATCTTTAAATATATAAATAGTAAAAAGGTCAAGTCTGAGCATGTAGGCCCTTTACAAAATAATCTAGAGTGGGTGACTGAGGACATAGAGAAGGCAAATTTATTAAATGCTTTCTTCAGCTCTGTGTATACAGTTAAAGACAGAATTGCTTTTAAAGCCCTCTGTCTTACGCATAGATGTGTCCATGAGAATGCCCCCCTTTACTTATGCGAATTAATAAAAGCGCATAATCCAAATCGCGTTTTGCGATCCACGAATCAGAACCTGCTCCAGGTTCCGAAAGCCAACTTCAAGTCCAAAGGAGAAAGAAGATTTGCGATCCAGGGTCCCAGACTATGGAACGCTTTACCAACCAGCATTCGGTTGGAGGAGAACCACCTAGCATTTAGGAAAAAGGTCAAGACTTTTCTCTTTTGATAGCAAAGGAGACAGGAACAACAAGCGCCCAGAGGCGATTCAGTTCGCATGTGCCGCGCTATATAAGTTTTCATTCATTCATTCATTCATTCATTCAATGGAGCATGGGGGAGCTCATGTCCATAATGGGGGTGGGAGTGACACAGCCCCAAATCCACAATGGCTCAAAAGTAATATGGTCCAGAAATATTTAGACAGAATAAAGGTGGATAAAGCACCTGGACCAGATGGCATCCACCCACGGATCCTTAACCACTTCAATACCCAGCCATAGAAAATTGACGGCCTGGGATGGGATTTACCATTCTAAGTGGCCGTCAATTGACGGCCTGGGCATTGCAGGCGAATATCTGGATGATGCCTGCAGCCAGAGGCATCATCCAGATATCCTCTTCTTCAGCCGACGATTCTGCACAATGTAAGAACGATCATAGCGGCGGTTCCGCCGCTTGATCGTTCTTACAGGTCGCGGGAGGGGACATCCCCCCCTCCCGCCGCCATCCGGTGCTTCTCCGGGCTAACCTGTGCCTTCGGGGGCCCGGAGAACGAATCGTCGGCGGCGGCAGGAAGCATAGAGATGACTGGTGACCAGATGGTCACCAGTCATCTCTATGACCGTCGGAGGACCCGGGCGCGATCTGATGACGTCACGCCCGGGTCCCCGTAAGTAACAAAGCCGCAATTGCGGCTGTAAGCCCCATTCATGAGATCGGTGAATTTTTTTTCACCGATCTCATGGTTTCCAGCCTGGAGGAGAGATGTGAGGTCTTATTGACCCCACATCTCTCCATAAAGAGGACCTGTCACACACATTTCCTATTACAAGGGATGTTTACATTCATTGTAATAGGAATAAAAGTGGAAAAAAAAAAATGAAAAAAAGTGTAAAAATAAATAAAAAATAAGTCAAAAAAAATAAATAAATAATAATAATAAAGATAAAAAAAAAAATTAAAACGCCCCTGTCCCCGATAGCTCGCGTGCAGAAGCGAACGCACACGCAAGTCCCGCGACATATGTAAACGCCGTTTAAACCACATAAGTGAGGTATCGCCGCGTGCGTTAGAGTGCCAGCAACGAATCTAGCACTAGATCTCCTCTGTAAATCTAAACTGTAACCTGTAAAAAATAAATAAAGCGTTGCCTATGGAGATTTTTAAGTACCGAAGTTTGGCGCCATTCCATGAGTGTGCGCATAATTAAAGCGTGACATGTTGGGTATCTATTTACTCGGTGTAACATAATCTTTCACATAATACAAAAAAATTGGGCTAACTTTACTGTTTTGTTATTTTTTTAATTCATAAAACAATTTTTTTACAAAAAAAAGGCGTTTGAAAAATAATTGCGTAAATACCGTGCAAGATAAAACTTTGGAATGACCGCCATTTTATTCCCTAGGGTGTCTGCTAAAAAAAACATATATAATGTTTGGGGGTACTGTGTAATTTTCTAGCAAAAGAATGATGATTATTACATGTAGGAAAGAAGTGTCAGAATAGGCCCGGTATGGAGGTGGTATAAAAGCCTGGTATTGAAGCGGTTAAAGAATTGAGCTCTGAAATTTTAAAGCCACTGTATCTAATATTTAGGGACTCATTAATGACAGGAATCACTGGATTAGCGTAGAGCCAATGTGGTGCCTATATTTAAAAGGGAACAAAGTCTTTACCAAGTAACTATAGACCTGTTAGTTTAACTTCTATAGTTGGGAAGATACTGGAACGTTTAATAAAAGACCACATGGATGAGTTCTTGCTGTAAAACAAACTAAGCAGCAGACAGCATGGATTCATGAGAGACTGAAGTTGTCAGACAAACCTGATTTCCTTTTATGAAGAGGTAAGTAAAACCCTGGACAGAGGCGTGGCAGTGGACGTGGTATACTTGGATTTTGCAAAAGCGTTTGATACAGTTCCCCACACAAGGCTCATGTGTAAGATAAGGTCTACAGGATTGGAATTATCAGTTTGTAAATGGATAGAAAACTGGCTGAAAGACAGGATTCAGAGAGTTGTGGTTAATGATTCTTACTCTGAATGGTCCAAGGTTATCAGCGGTGTACCCCAAGGTTCGGTGCTGGGTCCCTTACTTTTCAATATATTTATAAATGATATTGGGTCTGAGATCAAAAGTAACATTTCTGTTTTTGCAGATGACACCAAGCTATGCAGTGGAATAACGTCCTTGCAGGATGTCTCCAATTTACAAGCCGACCTCAATGCTCTGTCTAATTGGGCGACTAAGTGGCAAATGAGGTTTAATGTTGATAAATGTAAAGTTATTGAAGTAGAAAATAGCAGGAAATGGCGCCTCCTTTGAAAAATATGTGCAAATGTGTATCAAAATTAAATTTGATATTGCTAATAGTGCTAGTCCGTTTAAATTAGATACTTAAAAAATTATTGATATTCAGTGATAGTACTATGGTCAAAATAATGTGCTGAAAGTGCTAGTCATCCATAATATATATAAAATGCACAATATATGAAAAATAAATAAATAATAAAAGATATATATAATATGAAAATATGATGTGGTAAATAAATAAATATCCTAGTGATAGTAGTCCATATAGTCCGATCAAAATCCAAAAGTTGACAATAAATAGTTCAATAAATAAAATAAATGAAAAAGCAAAAAATGTGTTTTTCTTCATATGAGATAAAGTGACAAGTGCTTCATGCAAAAGAATAGCCTTCAGTGGATCAATCAGTGCTCTCCCCAATGGTCCCGCACTCACCGGATCCAATTCCCCACAGGGGTAGTAGGCTCTTTTCTAATGAGTATCCAAACTTCAAAAAGCTGCCTGGTTTTCTCCCATGGGATTTGTCCAATTTGTTCAGCCGCTCATAGAGAGGATAAATAAAGTGCCCAATAGTGTGATACCGTCTCACAATAAAAGTTTATTTGACAAAACAAATGGGTACTTACAATTTACATGTAGTTAAAAGAGCATTGAATAAAAACTTTGCTGTGGCTCTGAAGAACGAACACTCGTGAGTGTGAGTGTTCGTTCTTCAGAGCCACAGCAAAGTTTTTATTCAATGCTCTTTTAACTACATGTAAATTGTAAGTACCCATTTGTTTTGTCAAATAAACTTTTATTGTGAGACGGTATCACACTATTGGGCACTTTATTTATCCTCTCTATGAGCGGCTGAACAAATTGGACAAATCCCATGGGAGAAAACCAGGCAGCTTTTTGAAGTTTGGATACTCATTAGAAAAGAGCCTACTACCCCTGTGGGGAATTGGATCCGGTGAGTGCGGGACCATTGGGGAGAGCACTGATTGATCCACTGAAGGCTATTCCTTTGCATGAAGCACTTGTCACTTTATCTCATATGAATAAAAACACATTTTTTGCTTTTTCATTTATTTTATTTATTGAACTATTTATTGTCAACTTTTGGATTTTGATCGGACTATATGGACTACTATCACTAGGATATTTATTTATTTACCACATCATATTTTCATATTATATATATCTTTTATTATTTATTTATTTTTCATATATTGTGCATTTTATATATATTATGGATGACTAGCACTTTCAGCACATTATTTTGACCATAGTACTATCACTGAATATCAATAATTTTTTAAGTATCTAATTTAAACGGACTAGCACTATTAGCAATATCAAATTTAATTTTGATACACATTTGCACATATTTTTCAAAGGAGGCGCCATTTCCTGCTATTTTCTACTTCAATCACTCATCCCCACCCAGGTGGGCTTCTATGCAGGGGCTGCCACTACACATTTAATCACCTATTAATTTATTGTCTGTGGCGCAGTTTCATTTCTTTTTTCCTTCTTTTTTCCTTCAAATGTAAAGTTATGCACTTATTGGCTAAGAATATGCATGCCTCATACATGCTAGGGGGAGTACAACTGGGGGGATCTGTAGTGGAAAAGGATCTGGGGGTTTTAGTTGATCATAAGCTCAATAATGGCATGCAATGCCAAGCTGCGGTTTCCAAAGCAAGCAAAGTCCTTTCTTGTATTAAGAGAAGTATGGACTCCAGAGATAGAGATATCATTTTGCCCCTGTACAAATCATTAGTAAGACCTCACCTGGAATATGCAGTCCAGTTTTGGGCACCAGTTCTCAAAAAGGATATCGGAGAACTGGAGGAAGTGCAGAGAAGGGCAACCAAACTGATAAGAGGGATGGAGGAGCTCAGCTATGAGGAAAGATTAGTAGAACTGAATTTATTCACTCTTGAGAAGAGGAGAATAAGGGGGATATGATCAACATGTACAAATATATAAGCGGTCCATATAGTGAACTTGGTGTTGAGTTATTCACTTTGAGGTCAACACTGAGGACAAGGGGGCACTCTTTATGTCTGGAGGAAAAGAGATTTCACCTCCAAATACGGAAAGGTTTCTTTACAGTAAGAGCTGTGAAAATGTGGAACAGACTCCCTCCAGAGGTGGTTCTGGCCAGCTTAGTAGATTTGCTTTAAGAAGGGCCTGGATTCTTTCCTAAATGCACGTAATATAACTGAGTACTAATATTTGTAGGTAAAGTTGATTCAGAGTAAATCCGATTGCCTCTCGGGGGATCAGGAAGGAATTTTTCCCCTCCTATAGCAAATTGGATCATCGCTGTGCTGGTTTTTTTTTTTTGCCTTCCTCTGGATCAATTGTGGGTATGGAGTTTGGTGTATGGGATCGTACTGTGTTTTATTTTGTTTGTTTATTTATTTATTTTTTATGGTTGAACTGGATGGACTTTTTTCAACCTAGCTAATTATGTAACTTCTTATGGCTTTCTTTCAACTATAACTAAGGAAAAAATTACTGCGCAGGTCTATAAATGAAAAAAAATTAAACAATAAAATGTTGAGCTGCTGCTGCATAAAAAATGTGCGATACACATAAAAATACTATAAATCAAAGGTATGCTGCGCTGCAAGAAAATATATGCATATTAATGCATATATGTGGACAAAGTATTCTATCCCTTAGGCCTCGTACACGAAGGGATATGTCCGCTGAAAACGGTCCGATGGACCGTTTCAGCAGACATCTCCGCTCGTGTGTATGGGCTAGCGGACATATTTCTCCACCCGACAGATTTCAAAGCATGCTTTGAAATCTATCCGGTGGGAATCTGTCCGCCCGACATGTCTGCTGGTTAGTACACTTACCAGCAGACATGTCGTCCCCCACCGCCGCCGCGCCGCCGCCGAATGGATTTGGCGCATGTGCGGAAGTGTTTAACTTCCTGGTGCGGTGACGTGGTGGTGACGTGGCGGCGTCAACGTCACCGCCACGTCACCGCGCCGTCCGGCGGCGGGGAATTTGATCCGATGGTGTGTACACGCCATCGGATCAAACTCCCTATCGGACATATCCGATGGAAATGGTCCGCGGACCATTTTCATCGGATATGTCCGATCGTGTGTACGAGGCCTCAGAGTGTGAGTATAAACTTCCATATAACACTGGTGAAGTGAAAAGTCCAAACAAAATCACAATCCAATCCGTGAAACAGAAATAAAGTCCATATGGATCCTAATTCCACCCTAAATGTTTTAGAAGAAGGTTCTTCAAGTAAGATCAGACAAAGGCACCTCCACCTCTAATAAGAATGCCTGCTTACCAGCTCCAACTGTAAAAATCGCATGTAACTCTATGGCGGGTTTGCTTCTACTGATCCTCTGCCGTACAACTCCACATACAGATATACCGGATACCGATAAATGCCAATTCCAGGAGTGTAGAGAATAAAAAAGCCCATAGAGTAGTACCGTACATACAGTGTTGTTTATTATTAAAAAATGTCACTCACATGATCTGTATAAATTAGCGCCATAAAATAAAAGCCGGCCGGCTCAAATGCTCGCTCGTCCTTCCGGATAGTCGTTTGTTAGCGGTGACGTCTTTCAACTATGGCCTTCTTCTTGCCACTCTTCCATAAAGGCCAGATTTGTGGAGTACATGACTAATCATTTACATATTCTCCCACCTGAGCTGTTGATCTCTGCAGCTCCTCCAGAGTTATCATGGGCCTCTTGGTTGCTTCTCTGATTAATGATCTCCTTGCCCAGCCTGTCAGTTTCGGTGGACGGCCATGTCTTGGTAGGTATGCAATCCATCATCCAAAAATGGAACTGAACAGTGCTCCATATTATTCAATAGCTTGGGATATTTTTTTTGTTTACAACCTAACTGCTTTAATCTTCTCTACAACTTTATCCCTTACCTGTCTGGTGTGTTCCTTGGCCTTGATGATGCTGTTTGTACACTAAGGTTCTCTAATAAACCTCTGAGGGTTTCACAGAATAGCTATATTTATACTCAGATTAAATTACACACAATAAAGGGGGCTGAATACAAATGCACGCCACACTTTTCAGATATTTATTTGTAAAAAAAAAGATTATAATTTGCCTTCCATTTCACAATTATGTGGCGGCAGTTTGTGTTGGTCTATCACATAAAATCCCAATAAAATGCATTTAAGTTTTTGGTTGTAATATGGTTCAGCCACATTTTGAATACGCCACCCATTTTTGGTCAACAATCCTAAGGAAGGATGTGCTTGATCTAGAGAGAGTCCAGAGAAGGGCAACCAAGCTAATAAGGGGGCTGGAGGACCTCCGTTCTGCAGGCAAAAGGGCTGGAGTTTATTCTAAGTGTGGTATTTGCATTTGGAATTTATTGCTTTGAACCTACCATAAAACATGTGTTCCCAGGAGCTGTCCATTCAAGTGAACCAGGCAATTTCGGTGAGATAGCAGCAACATTAGGAGTGGCCAAATCAACAGCTTGGTACATTATGAGGAAAGAAGAATGCACAGGTGAGCTCAGCAACATAAAAAGACCTTGATGTCCATGGAAGACAAATATGGAAGATGATTGATCGCTGGATCCTCTCTATGGTAAAAAAAACAAAACATTCACAACATCCAGAGAAGTGAAGGACACTCTCCAGGAGGTGGGCGTATCATTGTCAAAGTCTACAATCAAGAGAAGACTTCATGAGAGCAAATACAGAGGGTTTACCACAAGGTGTAAACCATTTATAAGCCTGAAGAATAGAAAAGCCAGATTAGACTTTGCCAAAAAAAGCATCTAAAAAAGCCAGACCAGTTCTGGAAAAGCATCCTTACACTAATGTTATTCTGAATCAGAGTGACGGTAAAAAAAAAAGTGTGAAGAAGACTTGGAGAAGCTCATGATTCAAAGCACACAACGTCATCTGTGGCATGGGCATGCATGGCTTCCAGTGGCACTGGTTCATTGGTGTTTATTGATGATGGGACAGAAGCAGCCGGATGAATTCTGCAGTGATTAGAAATATACTGTCAGCCCAGATTCAGCCAAATGCTGCAAAGTTGATTGAACGCGCTTCACATTACAGATGGACAATAATCCAAAACACACTGCAAATGCAACCCAGGAGCTTTTTAGGGAAAAGAAGTAGAATATTCTGCAATGGCCAAGTCAATCACTTGATCTCAAGCCAATTGAGCATGCATTTAACTTGCTGAAGGTAAAACCAAGGGGCAGAAACGCCCACAAAACTCAACGGATCCAAAACAGAACTACTCATCCTTCACGCAAATCGGAATTCCAATTCTAGGACCACATGGACACCACCCACCATCTTCGGACAAATCATCGCGCCAAGCAACAAAGCCAAAAGTTTAGGAGTCATCTTTGACTCTGACATGACGATGGATGCACCAATAGGATCAGTCATCAGCGGAACTCATCATTTGCTCCGCATGCTACGTAGACTCATCCCCTTCATCCCAGAAGAAGACACCGCAGTAGTGGTGGGAACAATCATCAATTCACGGCTCGACTATGCAAACTCAGGACTACCGAAATACCAAATTTCACGTCTTCAAGTCATCCAGAATACGGCAGCCAGACTGGTAGCAGGAAAAAAAACGTGGGAATCAATCTCCCCTTTCTTGAGGGCCCTCCACTGGCTGCCTGTACAGGACCGGGTGACTTTCAAGACACTCTGCCTAACTCACAAATGTACACAAGGAAACGCCCCCCAATACTTAAGTGAGAAAATAAAACCCTACATCACCAACCGCGTTCTCCGGTCAACCAACCAAAACCTTCTCCAAATCCCTAAATCCCGCTACAAATCTAAGGAAGAACGCAGCTTTGCAGTCCAAGGACCACGGCTCTGGAATGCTCTACCCACGACCATCCGCCTGGAAGAAAACCATCTGGTTTTTAGGAAAAAACTAAAGACCCATCTCTTCTGAAGGACCAGGACGTCACTGGAAGGAAAGCGCCTTGAGGCGATTAAGTCCGCATTGTTGCGCTATACAAGTTACTCACTCACTCACAAAGAAAAACTGAAGACAGCTGCAGTTAGTCTGGCAAAGCATCAGAAAGGAGAAACCCGGTCTTTGGTAATCTCCATAGGTTCTAGACTTCAGGTAGTCATTGCCAGTAAAGGATTCTCCAAAGAATATTCCAAATTAACATTTTATTTTTGATTCTAATCATTTGTCCAATTACATTTAAGTCCCTGAAAATGGGGGGGGCGCTGTGTTCAAAAATTGTTGCAGTTCCTAAAATTTGTACTTGATATTTTTGTTCAACCCCTTGAATTAAAGCTAAAAAGCTGCACCTTTTTGTTTTAATGTTATTCTGGTGGTTATGTAAATAAAGAGTGATGAGCACAAAAACTAAACTACAAGGGAGCAGATACCGCTCCTAAGGTGAAAAAGTAAACAAGTGGAGTAACAACCAAAATAAATGAGCAAAGTCCAGTGATAGTGACCAATCACACCTAAAAAGCAAAAAAACCCAAATAAAAGTCCAAGAGATGTTGATTGATGGTGCAGTGATAACAATCAACCTGTGTGTGTCAACAAATAAGGTAGCTTCTATCCATAGGCAATCGAACAATCCAGACGAGTCTTCAATGGTAAATGTGCTCACAGAGCGCTTACCTTCCAACAGGAAGAAAGGGGCCTCAACACAATCCTCTAAGTATTGTAGATCTCCGTCTTGGATGGATGATGATGTCCAAATCCAGCCGTGGTCAGAGTTCACTCACCTTCAGTTAGAACATAGATGGATTAAAAGAAATGAAGCTCTCATCGTGAATTCAATAAAAACTGGGGTCAGTTTAATGGATAAAATTCACTTACAGAAAAAACTAATAAAAAAACACCAAAACAACGGCACTTCCGGTCGGACGGTCAAGGTGTCACGTCACTTCCGGTTAACCTTACACGTTGCGTCACGTCACGTGACTTCATCAGAGGTTACCAAGGGCCTATCGCATACTATCTTTTATATATGTAAAGCGGAAATGAGATTGCGGCCATTTTCGATCGAGCGTTGAAAACGGATGTACCGCTGCGATCATTTTTGAAAAGGGAATTAGTGCTGTCAGTATGGATTCGCAACAATAACTCCAAACAAACAACACACAGGGATACTTGTATAAAGGGAAACTTGTTATACTTGTATAAAGAGCGGACTTGCAGCCAATTTCGATCAGCTGTCTAAACGGAAGTTTCGCTGCGGCCATTTTCGAATAGGGAAACAATCCATGTCTGCTCTGGATTTAACAGAGCAAACTCGGGTAGACACTGCATCTAGAGAAATAGCCAACATTTGCTTTGCAGTGACTAATCCGCTTCTGTAATGACAAACCATAGATTGTTGAATATAAAAACCATATGATTGTTGCCCAAAACAATATAAAAACTGGAATAAAATTGACTCATGATCTGGATAATGTATGAATAGGAGAGGGGGTGATCAACCGGAAATACGTGCCACCCCTTCCGCTTACATCAAGTATTCTTCCAATCCTCCTAGCCATAAAGTCAAAAGGCACATCTATATTTAAATCATAATGAATAAATACATTAAAAATTGAATAAAATGTGTAGAAATTAAAAATTACTCAGAAAACAGTTTAAGTCGAACTCCACGTTCAACCCATTAGGGACCATAGTATTCAGAGAGTGAATCCACTGGGATTCCATCTGACTGATGGTTCTCACCAGATGGGCTCCTCTCCAGGGCTTATTAAATTTATCTATACCCCAAAAAGACAAATGTTTGGGGTCTTTATTGTGTTTCTCAGCAAAATGGCGACTGACATTGTGCTTAGGAAAACCATTTTCGATGTTCACAACGTGCTCTTTTATCCGAACCATTAAAGCTCTTTCCGTCCTTCCTACATACTGTAGGTTACAGCTGCATTGTAATACATACACCACACCTTCTGTATGACAGCTAATGAAATTCTTAACTTGGTGGCACTCTTTGGTGTGAGTGCCAACAAATTGTGTCCTCTTCAATTGAGGACCCTTAGACCGTTTGCAGGCATAGCAATATTTTACAAGGAACAAAACCTTTTGTGTTGAAAAACGTGTATCCACTCCTAGGTGGGGGGTCAACCACATTTCTCACCAACATGTCCCTAATAGTCGGGGCTCTTTTATATACAATGTTGGGTATTTCCGGTAGGATAAGTTTCAAATGCCTATCCCCCTTCAAAACATGCCAATGTTTTTTTATAAGTTTTGCTACATCCTTATATTGGGTGTTGTAGTCCAAAATTATGGCCAGAGCCAACATATCACGCTGTTTTTTCACATTTCCCTGTAACATCGTATTTCTATCCAGGACAGCGACTTCTTGAATTTGTTGTTGAATGAACTCGTGGGAATAGCCTTTCGCTTTAAACCTATCTCCTATAAATTCTGCTTGAGCTAGAAAATCCACGTCTTTTGTACAATTACGTTTAATCCAAACCAGCTGTTCTTTCGGTATGTTCAACAGCCAAGATTTATAATGGCAACTATTAAGTGATAAATAGCTATTTGAGTCAACACTCTTGAAGTGGGTTTTTGTTACTAATTTGTTTAGTGATATGGAAATATCCAGGTCCAAAAAATTGACTGTTTTATCACTAATATGGAAGACTAGATTGATATTTTTATCATTAGTGTTTAGATCTGCACAAAATTTCTCCAGTGATTCTTTGGAGCCCTTCCACACCATCAGCACGTCGTCTATGTATCTTTTGTAAAAGATCAATTCAATGGGGGTATCCAAATAAATGGCATCTTCCTCCCATTGCGCCATAAAGGCATTGGCGACTGAGAGTGCAAATTTCGCGCCCATGGCTATTCCAGTGCTCTGGTTATAGTAGGACTGGTTATACCAGAAATAGTTCGATTTTAGACAGAATTCTAAGCACTTAATGAGGAATTTCCGTTGTTTACAAATGAGTATGGTATAATTCTTCAGTAACCATTTGGTTGTGCTGCAAGCTTGGTGATGTTGCACGATCGTATACAAAGACGATACATCCGCAGTTGCAATCCAAGTATGGCCTTCCACTACAGGAACCTCTTCTAGCAGTTGTAAAACATGTTTTGTGTCTCTCAGGTAAGCTTTGGTCTGTTGAATAGCTGGTTGTAGGAAGAAATCAAGGTACTGACCCATCCTAGCTGTCAGGGAATCAATCCCATTTACGATGGGTCTCCCAGGTGGGTTAACCTTATCCTTATGTACTTTCGGAATAATGTATATTACCGGAATTCTACATGTCTCCGGCAACAAAAACACTGATTCTTTCTTGCTCAGGATGTTTCTTTTCACTCCCAACTGAATAAGCTGTTTCAATTGTTGCTTATACATTGTCGTGGGGTTGCTTAGCAATTTGGTATAGGTCTCCACGTCTTCAAGTTGTCTTTGGAGTTCTGCGTGGTATTGTTCCTTGGATAGAACCACTACAGCCCCCCCTTTATCCGCCGGTCGAATAACAATGTCTTTGTGCTTTTTCAGTGATTGGATCCCTATTTTTATGTTTATCGGATCCCTCACCTTTTTAACCTTCAAAGAGTCAAGATCCTGCAACACAAATTTTTTAAAAACCTCAATATGGGTTGAACGTGGAGTTCGACTTAAACTGTTTTCTGAGTAATTTTTAATTTCTACACATTTTATTCAATTTTTAATGTATTTATTCATTATGATTTAAATATAGATGTGCCTT
Organism: Rana kukunoris; assembly: GCA_029574335.1. Classification (NCBI taxonomy): domain Eukaryota; kingdom Metazoa; phylum Chordata; class Amphibia; order Anura; family Ranidae; genus Rana; species Rana kukunoris. Next base: position 26,138 of record JAJQKJ010002225.1, on the reverse strand, counting down.
TTGACTTTATGGCTAGGAGGATTGGAAGAATACTTGATGTAAGCGGAAGGGGTGGCACGTATTTCCGGTTGATCACCCCCTCTCCCATTCATACATTATCCAGATCATGAGTCAATTTTATTCCAGTTTTTATATTGTTTTGGGCAACAATCATATGGTTTTTATATTCAACAATCTATGGTTTGTCATTACAGAAGCGGATTAGTCACTGCAAAGCAAATGTTGGCTATTTCTCTAGATGCAGTGTCTGCCCGAGTTTGCTCTGTTAAATCCAGAGCAGACATGGATTGTTTCCCTATTCGAAAATGGCCGCAGCGAAACTTCCGTTTCGACGGCTGATCGAAATTGGCTGCAAGTTCGCTCTTTATACAAGTATAAGGCGGCGTACACACGATCGGATATATCCGATGAAAACGGTCCGCGGACCATTTCCATCGGATATGTCCGATCGGGAGTTTGATCCGATGGCGTGTACACACCATCGGATCAAATTCCCCGCCGCCGGACGGCGCGGTATCGTAGTGGTGACGCGGCGGTGACGTTGACGCCGCCGCGTCACCGCCACGTCACCGCACCAGGAAGTAAAACACTTCCGCGCATGCGCCGAATCCATTCGGCAGCGGCGTGGCGGCGGTGGGGGCCGACATGTCTGCTGGTAAGTGTACTAACCAGCAGACATGTCGGGCGGACAGATTCCCACCGGATAGATTTCAAAGCATGCTTTGAAATCTGTCGGGTGGAGAAATCTGTCCGCTAGCCCATACACACGAGCGGAGATGTCTGCTGAAACGGTCCATCGGACCGTTTTCAGCGGACATATCCCCTCGTGTGTACGCTGCCTAAGAGCTAATACTTTTTTATTTTCGGCCTTGTATTCCTGTGTGTTGTTTGTTTGGAGTTACTGTTGCGAATCCATACTGACATCACTAATTCCCTTTTCAAAAATGATCGCTCGATCGAAAATGGCCGCAATCTCATTTCCGCTTTACATATATAAAAGATAGTATCCGATAGGCCCTTGGTAACCTCTGATGAAGTCACGTGACGTGACGCAACGCGTAAGGTTAACCGGAAGTGACGTGACACCTTGACCGTCCGACCGGAAGTGCCGTTGTTTTGGTGTTTTTTTATTCGTTTTTTCTGTAAGTGAATTTAATCCATTAAACTGAACCCAGTTTTTATTGAATTCACGATGAGAGCTTCATTTCTTTTAATCCATCTATGTTCTAACTGACGGTGAGTGAACTCTGACCACGGCTGGATTTGGACATCATCATCCATCCAAGACGGAGATCTACAATACTTAGAGGATTGTGTTGAGGCCCCTTTCTTCCTGTTGGAAGGTAAGCGCTCTGTGAGCACATTTACCATTGAAGACTCGTCTGGATTGTTCGATTGCCTATGGATAGAAGCTACCTTATTTGTTGACACACACAGGTTGATTGTTATCACTGCACCATCAATCAACATCTCTTGGACTTTTATTTGGGTTTTTTTGCTTTTTAGGTGTGATTGGTCACTATCACTGGACTTTGCTCATTTATTTTGGTTGTTACTCCACTTGTTTACTTTTTCACCTTAGGAGCGGTATCTGCTCCCTTGTAGTTTAGTTTTTGCGCTCATCACTCTTTATTTACATTTATGCATTTGTTGTTAGCACATACTAGATTTGAGCTGCATTCAGTTAATCTTTAGACATTGCTTCCATTTCACTGGTCTGACACGTTGATTCACTGTTGGCTAGCGCTGTAGTTTCTTTTTCACAACTATTCTGGTGGTTATACTGGTGGCATCCAGAGCCATAAGTATGAAAATTGTGCCTGTGTCCAAATATATATAGACCTAATTGTATGTATATACAGTGCTCAGCATAAATGACCACACCCTGACAGTTTACTTTCCTTTCAGAATCAACATTTTCTACGTGACACTATACTAGAAAATACTCCCACATATGCGGGCCATTGATTGCAACCAAGATTTGTTAATTTACACACACAAAAACAAATGTTTTTGGAACTGATGCCTTTAAAACTGTATGGAATCGCAAAGGTGAGGATTACAAAGAAAAATGCATGGTGCCTACAGTGAACATGGTGGTGGCAGTGTCCTTTTGTGGGGGCTGCATGACTGCTGCTGGTGTCGGGGAGCTACATTTTATTGTTGGTATCATGAATTCACAGATGTACTGATCTATGTTAAAAGAGAAGGTGCTACCATGACTCTGTGCCCTTGGTCATCGTGCCATTTTCCAACATGAAAATGATCCAAAACACACATCTAAAGGCCACTGTTGCATTTTTAAAGAAGAACAGGGTGAAAGTGATACAGTGGCCAATACTATATGTCTGTTGATCTGAACCCAAACACCTATGGGGAATTCTGAAGAGACAAGTTGAACATCACTCTCTATCCAACATCCAGGCTCTAAAAGGGGTGATTCTTGAAGAATGGAAAAGGATAGATGTTGCAATATGTTGCCAACTTGTTCATTCCATGCCTAGAAAACTAGGTGCTGTTCTTACAACTCATGGAGGTCGTACAAAATACTACATGTAGTTTTTGTTGTGGAGTGTATTCATTTTTGCATCAACTAATTTGAGTAAAAGAAGATTTTGTAATCAAAGTTATATTATTAACCTACTTTCATGTAATGCTCTAAACAAATGTTCTATAAAACTCAGTTTGTCAAAATGTTGGAAATTGTTCTTGTGTTTATTGAGATATTGATTAAAATCTTACTTTTCAAAAGGGCACTACATACATACACACACTGCAATGGATGGTTGATAATCTGACTTCAAGGTCTTACAGTAGTGACATGAGCAGGAGGATGGAAAATATGGCAAGTTTAGAGAATTCTGCAAAAAATGAAACTAAAGCCGCGTGCACACGACCATTTTTAATGTCCAGGAAAAAACAAAGGGCCAGATTCTCATATATTTTCGGCGGCGTAGCGTAAGCCATTTACACTACGCCGCTGCTGCGTACTAGAGCAAGTGCTTTATTCTCAAAGCACTTGCTCCGTAGTTTTCGCTGGCGTCTCGTAAATCGCCAAGCGTAAACCCGCGCAATTCAAATGAAAAACGGTCGCGTGTACGCAGCATCAGAATTTGTGGACTGTTTTTATAGTATCACAACTGGCTACAGGTTTAAAGCTGATCTCTGGGAGATCCTAAAATTCTCCCCTGCAGTAGGGCCTTGCTCGTTTAGAATGAGGGGGCATAGAACAAAAAGATTTATTTACATGATCTTCCACTCCTTTATGCTACAAGACTGGTCCCTGCAGTGTCCCATGTGCTCCAGTGGTCAAAGGCCCTGACTTTATCAAGACTGATGCAGAGACCCTAGCCTACATTGAAAGGGATGGTACCAAGGAACAGTCCATCCCCAAAGCACAGGGAAGTGCTGTCCACCAGCAACACAGAGGATTGGGTTAGTAAAAGTTCTAGAGTAAACAAGCAGTTAAGAGGAACTATGGTTAGTTTTAAAAAAACACTAACACACAGTTTTTTTCCCTATCTGCAACGTAGAGAGCGTCTTGACTCTTCTGTAGTCTAAGGGAGGGGGCAAGCACGACACTCCACACCAGCGAGAAAGCCTTGCATCACTGTGTGTAGTTACAGACAGAAGAACAGGAAGTGAGGATTTTTCAGAAGAAATAAGGACATTTTAAAAGCAAAATCAAAGGATGAGGTAAGTGAAGAAGGAATGCACTTGTCATGGACAACTTCGACCACCAGGTGGCGCTAGCGGCGCATCGGCGCGCACGGGGCGTGCGCATTCGCGACAATGGCGCGCGGGTATGCAAGATCGCGGCGGGCACGGGCGCGCGCACCGGCGGTAACGGCGCGCGCAAACGCCACTCTGGAGCCAAAACGGGGCATTTAACCGTCCAGTGAACTTCTGCCTCTTGCTGTCCGGTCTACAGCAGTTCCTGAGATTACCTGTACCCGTCCTGCTTGCACCAGTTCCTGACAACCCGGCCTGTTCCTGACTTCTCTTGCCTTCCGCCTGCCCTGACCTTTTGCCTGCTTGATGATCCGCCCGCCTGACCCTCTGTACCCTCTGCTGCCCGCCTGTTGCCGACATGGTCTGAACTTGACTCTGCCTTACCTGCCGCACCTGTACCTGATCCGTCAGCCTGCTGTGGACCCTCCTGCTGTGACTTATCTCCGCTGTACTGCGGTACACCTCCCTCTAGTGGTCCCTTTGCTTCCAGTGTCTTCACCTGCCATCTGCAGCTATCAGCCTACACCTGCTACTCTACGCAGCACTGAAGCCTCCTGAAGCCTTCCCAGCCCAGCACCTGCGCTGCAACCGGCGCTTGTGCGACTCTGCACTCCTGTACCCTCCTGTCTGCTCTACCAGGGGTCTCGGAATCAGAGAAGTAAGGGCAGCCACTCCTTGCACGTCGGGCTCGACCACCAGGTACGTGACAGCACTAAGGTAAAGGAAGCTATTTAGGAAACATTTTTTTACCTTTACAACCCCTTTAAGTTTAACTTTAACCCTTATGCCACGTACACACGATCGTTATTTCAGACAACAAGTGTTCGATGTGAGCTTTTGGTAGGATATTCTGACCGTGTGTAGGCTCCATCAGACATTTGCTGTAGGAATTTCCGACAAATGTTTGAGAGCTGGTTCTCTATTTTTCCGACCCCCAAAAGTTCCTGTCTGTACGCAATTCCGATGCACATAAATCCTACGCATTCTCAGAATCAATTAGACGCATGCTTGGAATCATTGAACTTAATTTTTCTCGGCTCGTCAGTGCTGTATGCAGTGTTGTTCATCTTCCTTTAAAAAAGTAACTAGTTACAATTACAAGTTACTTGCCCGAAAAAGTAAGTGAGTTAGTGACTTAGTTACTTTATTGGCAAAGTAACTAGTTACTCGGAAAAGTAACTGAGATTTTTTTTTTTATATTCTACAATGCAATTACGTTCTATAACATCTTTAATGTCAAAGATGTTTATATTAACTGATTGAAGAATAAAAACACTATATACAGTATTTTAGAACATTTCGTACTGTGTACAATTATTATTATCATCATCACACTTCACCTGCCCAGGCAGCAATACTGTACAATATAGATTCAGTGTGCATTGTGAGTGACACTGCTGCAGTGCACACTGAATCTATATTGTACAGTATTGATGTCTGGGCAAGTGGAGTGTGATGATGATGATGATGAAGATATTAATAATTGTACACAGTATTGCATTTGCTGGGCCTGCCATATACTGTACTATACTGTATAACTGCACTACAAAATTCCTTTACAAACATGTTATTACTAATAACATTTTAAAATATGCATTATTTGTAAAGGAATTTTGTAGTGCAGTTATACAGTATAGTGTACAGCTCAGTATATGGCAGGCCCAGCAATGCAATATTGTGTACAATTATTAATATCATCATCAAACTTCACCTGCCCAGGCAGCAATACTGTACAATATAGATTCACTGTGCACTGCAGAAGTGTCACTCACACTGAATCTATATTGTACAGTATTGCTGCCTGAGCAGGTGAAGTGTTATGATGCTGGGCCTGCCTGGGCATGTGGAGCGGTCCGGTGGAGTGTCCTGTCACCTGTCCCCCCCCGGCCCCCCCACTCCCAATTCGATGCTGCTCGCCTCGGCTCCTCACCTGTACAGGGCCACGGCCCATGGTCGGTCGGTGCACTGCTGGCGCGGTGAGTGTCCCCGGAGTCTGGACCGTTGGTGGTGGAGTGGAGCCTCCGTGGCGGCTGGGGGAGATGTCGGCGGCTGAGGTGATGGTGAGGAGGTGAGCCAGACTCACTCCCTCCCGACCCATCACACAACACTGCTGCGGGCGGGAGACTTCAAGCGCGTGCATGCGCCAGCGTCACGACGTCGACGACACATGGACACATGACCCGTAGCTGGCCTGTGACCCAATCACAGGCCAGCTCCATCCTGCCCTGACAGAGAGTCTGCCCGGACTGCCCCCCCCCCCACGGGCTTAATGTAACTCGGTAACGCCGCCAATGTAATGGCAACGGCGTTGCCGATGGGGTAATAGTAATCAGGTAGATTACTAGTTACCCCTTGGAGGGCAATCGTTACGTAACGCAGTTTATTTAAACGCCGTTACTTACAACACTGGTTGTATGTCACCGCATTCTCAACGTTTTGGAATTTCCGACATTTGTGTGACCCTGTGTATGTAACACAAGTTTGAGCCAACACTCCTTTTGAAAAAAAATCCACGGTTTTGTTGTCGGAATGTCCGATCGTGTGTGTGCGCAGCATGACAGTGCGGCTGGCACTGCAAATGAGAATTTTATATTTCCTGGAGCTTTTTTTTTTTAAGGAAATTATAATAACAGCAAATGTAAATAAATGGCTTGTGTAACAATTCTATATACATTTATTGGGAGGTAAGTTGAGTTTTCTTTCTAACCTTTGTGCAGACTTCTATAATAGGCAATGAGATAATGAACAATAAGTATCAAGGTGAAGCTCGACAAATTTTTATTGCGTGCTTAGGACTTACGCAATTGGTGCAAGTAAGATAATTTTTAACAAACATAGAGTTTACTGTCATTTATTTACATGAATGTTTAGTAGATGCAAACATCAAATGATTATGAACCTTTTCTTTATTTTCTTTTAACGGGCATTCACCTCTGGGCTTGTCAGGTGATGATATTGCACAATTGTAATCCTATCACATGTTTGATCTCATTGCTCTGTTTTCCTGTAGATAGGTTCCAAGTTTTGTAAATTCTAAAGCCTACTATAGAGATTACAAATTAGTGAAAATGTACAGTGCCCTGAAAAAGTATTCATACCCCTTGAAATTTTCCACATTTTGTCATGTTACAACCAAAAACATAAATGTTCTTTATTGAGATTTTATGTGCTAGACCAGGGGCCTCCAAAGTACGGCCCGCGGGCCACATGCGGGCCGCTAGGACATTTTTTCCCGGCCCGCAGCTAGAGTCATCAGATTCACTGCAGGGAAGGTCTCTGCTCGGGTTGCAGGGCTTGCTCTGCATACTGACAGACAGTGAGGGCTATGCAGCGCAACTCCCGCAACTCGAGAGACCAGACAAAGTTCAGATTTATTTAGTGCAGACCAGCTGCCCCTCCCGCCCGCAGTTAATTTCAGTGCCATTAATGCTGTCATGTCACATACAGTGTGCATGTGTAACAGCCAATTGGGAGCCGGGAAGTTTTTCTAAAAACTTCACCCGGTGCAGGGAAAAATGTGCACACACATAAAGAGTGAAACACAAAAAACTGCGACGGGTGCCATCGTCAATGGTCCTTCGAGAAGAACCCAGCTCTGATCCCCCGGGGCGTTAGGCTCCTGGCAGGGAAAAGAGTATAGGAGTCCAAGCAGTCGAAACCACTAGGACCCCACTAATGCCCATGCAGCCGAAACCACATGGCCTAACATCCTCGGAGGGACTGCCGAAACAGAACCCTCCTCGGTGAGGCTCCCCCGAAGGGAGACCCCATGAGAGCAGGCGAACTAAGCCAGAAGGCCATGTCCACCTACTCCCAAGACTTTCAGAGCCGGCCCGAGGCACCCTTACTCGCCACACATAAAGTGCAAAGCACCAAACAAAAAAAGTGACAAAACAAGACAAACAGGGGGTAAAATAAAAAAGAACGTGGGGGAAAAGGAAGGTGGGAATGGTGAGTGGAAAGTGGCCACCGTGCAATACGATGGCCGGCCCTCCGGCCAGGAACAAATATTCCTCTGGTCCTAGCCAAAAGGCTCGGCCCTAGAGGCAGGTGTTAAAAAGGTGTTTGTGGAGATATGTGACCTAAGGTGCCATACGTTGAGTGCCCCTTTCAAACACTCAGTGCAATGTATGGCACCCCTGGACTGCCACTCCAGGGGCACCATCTCCACAGGCTTTTCAACGGACCCTGACCCCCGGTCCGGACCGGCAGCACCCTTCCCAGCCAGGAAGGTAGGAGAAGAGGTTGGGGAGAGCCCGCCGCAGCCGACTACTACCCAACAACCCCATCTCTCCCACCTAATTACATTCGGGAAGTACTACCCACCTCTCCCCGAAAGGATTAGCAAAGGTTCCCTCACTGAACAACTGACTGGGGCAGACACCACCGGATCCAGGCCAAAGGCCAGGGTCCCGGCCCTTCAGCTTCGACCTCATGCCTCTACACCAATAGGCTTAGCGTCCGCCGACTGCCATCCCTTCCCCCCTCGCCGAGTACTGGGGACAGTCAGCTTAGCACCACCTATTGGCAACTGATAAGAACAGATACTACACTTGATCCCAGCCAAAAGGCTGAGAAGCAATCGTAGACATGCTTTACCCACTTTTGGGTACACACAACTAACAAATGTCTATCACTAGGCTAAAGTGATATTAAACCCCCTTTCAGAAGCCGATTCAGTCACTTACTGAGTATGCAGCTTCTTTATCTTTTAATCCTCGCCTATGTTCCTGTGTAAACTGGTGCAATGGCTGCTGCCCACAGTTTTCTATTTCAGCGTGCCTCCTCTCTCTTGCAGCAACCGTTGCAGCCAACCCATGTATGCAGGGATAGATTGTCTCTCCCTACACTGTGTGCATCAAGAAACACACAGCCCCACAGTCTAGGAAGACAATGCACTCTGTTCCTCCCCTTTCTCAAAGCTAACAGACTGCTCCAGATTGGGTTATCCACTGTTGGTAACATCACAATGGTCTTACACAGAGTGGCTCTGAACCTCCTTTTTGGGTTCACCCACTGGCACTCTGGGCTCCTTCTCTTCTCAGTGTGACACCATACAAATCCACTCTCTATGGGAGTGCACCTGCAGGCTTGTTCCCGAGCAACTATTGACACACACAGCACGGCTCAGCCTTGCCTCTCACTCTCTGCTCACAAGATTTGATTGACATCAGCAGGAATCGATGGCTCCCTCTGCTGCCTCTGTGAGCAGAGAGGAGAGAGCTGCTGCATATGGGAACAGTGCTGGATCAAGATCAGGCTCAGTATAGAGCAGGGACATGCAGTCAAGGAAGGCAGGTGAGGCAGAGCCATGAACATAAAAAAAAAAAATCAAGCTTTGAGGGTCATAGCTCGGCAACCTGGTGGGAAGTGCAGTAAATCTACAGCCATCCCTTCAGAGGAGTACCACAGCGGTACCATACACAGATCTACAGGGGAAGGATCGGATGGTGCAGGGAGACTGATGGAGAAAGAAATGTGCTCTGCTGGTGATGCAAGAGAAGGGGGGGGACTGTAATTGGGGACAAAAGTGTGGAGGGAGGGAGCTGTAATGGAGCTGTAATGGAGGACACAAATGTGAGGCTGGCACGGATTCAGGGGGGATGATAGGGACACAATTGTTCAGGAGGTCTCTGATGGGGGCACAAGTGTGGGCGACTCTGATGGAGGACACGTTTGTGTTAGGGGCTCTAATGGGGACACAGGTGTTTGGGGGGGGTCTGATGGGGACACATATTCAGGGGGGATTATGATGGGGACACAATTGTTCAGGGAGTCTCAGGTAGGGACACAAATGTGGGAGGGGAACTCTGGTAGGGGGCTCAGATGGGGGCACATATTCAGGGGGATTATAAAGGGGACACAATTATTCGGGGGACTCTGATGGGGGCACAACTGTGGGGGATTCTGATTGGGGCACAAGTGTTTGGGGGGGTCTGATGGGGACACATATTCAGGGGGGAATATGATGGGGACACATATTCAGGGGGGAATATGATGGGGACACAGTTGTCCAGGGAGTCTCAGGTGGGAACACAAATGTGGGAGGAGAACTCTGGTAGGGGACACAAGGATGGCGACTCTGATGGGGACACATTCAGGGGGATTATGATGGGGCACAATTGTTCGGGGGGACTCTGGGGGCACATGTGTGGGGGGACTCTGATGGGAGCACAAGTGTAGGGGACTCTGGGGCACAAGTGTTTGGGGGGGGGACTGATGGGACACAAGTATTTGGGGGGGGGCTCTGATGAGGGCACATTCAGGGGGATTATGATGGGGCACAATTGTTCGGGGGGACTCTGGGGGCACATGTGTGGGGGGACTCTGATGGGAGCACAAGTGTAGGGGACTCTGGGGCACAAGTGTTTGGGGGGGGGGGACTGATGGGACACAAGTATTTGGGGGGGCTCAAGATGATGAGGGCATATATGCAGGGGGGATTAAGATGGGGACACGCATTTGGGGGGATTAAGATAGGAACACATATTCAGGGGGATTAAGATTGGACAGTTTTTCAGGGAGTCTCTGATGGGGAAACAGATGTGGGAGGGGGGACTCTGATAGGGGACACAAGTGTTTGGGGGGCCTCTGATGCGGACACATATTTAGAGGGGATTATGATGGGGACACAGTTGTTCAGGAAGTCTCTGGTGGGGGTACAAATGTGGGAAGTGGACTCTGATAGGGGACACAAGGATGGGGGGGGCTCTGATGGGGGACATAAGTGGGTAGGGGGGCTCTGATTGGGACACAAATGGGCAGGAGGGGACTTAATGGGTGTGGGGAGGTGGCTTTGAGGATAGTGTGTGGCAGGGTCTCTGATGTGGACACAAATGTGTGGGGGTGGCTGTAAATGGAGACACAAATGTGCAGGCAGAGTCTGATGAGGACGCAATTGTGTAAGGAGACTCTGATGGGGACACAGATGTATGGAGAGACTCTGCTAGGGACAGAAATGGGCAGGGAGTCTCTGATGGGGTCACAGATGTACTGTATGAGGACATTCTAAGTGTTTAGCCCTGGTGCACGAGGCTCTGGGCTCTGAGAGCAGCCTCTCAAATTCTATTCTATTTCTTGGCTGAGGATTGTTTTTGAAAAAACTCGGCCCGCGAACATCTGTGAAATTTATGATGCTGCCCTTAAAGTAAAACGTTTGGAGACCCCCTGTGCTAGACCAACACAAAGGTCACATAATTGTGAAGTGGAAGGAAAATGTTTTTCTAACATCTTCTACAAATTAATATGTGAAAAGTGTGACGTGCATTTGTATTCAGACCCACTAATACCCCTAACTAACATCTAGAGATACAATTGCCTTCAGAAGTCATCTAATTAGTAAATAGAGCCCACCTGTGTGTAATTTAATCTCGGTATAAATACAGATGTTCTGTGAAGCCCTCAGAGGTTTGTTGGAGAACCTTCACGAACCAACAGCATCATGAAGGCCAAGAAACACACCAGACAGGTCAGTCAGGGATAAAGTTGTGGAGAAATTTAAAGCAGGGTTAGGTTATAAAAAAAAATATCCCAAGCTTTGAACATCTCACAGAGCACTGTTCAATCCCTCATCCGCAAATGTAAAGAGTATGGCACAACTGCAAACCTACCAAGACATGGCCGTCCACCTAAACTGACAGGCCAGCCGGGCAAGGAGAGCATTAATCAGAGAAGCAGCCAAGAGGCCCATGGTAACTCTGGAGGAGCTGCAGAGATCCACAGCTCAGGTAGGAGAATCTGTCCACAGGACAACTATTAGTCATGCCCTCCACAAATCTGGCCTTTATGGAAGAGCGGTAAGAAGAAAGCCATTGTTGAAAGAAAGTCATAAGAAGTCCTGTTTGCAAGAAGCTATGTGGGGGACATGGCAAACATGTGGAAGAAGTCCGAGGTATTTAGTAAAAGGCATAGTGAGTTTTTTAAAGCTGTTCTATTTTTGTCACTTTGTTTTTGAAAAAAAAAATTAACAATTTTTTTTTTTTACACATACTGTCACCAGTGCAGTACGACGTCATCATATAACTGGTGTGGTGGTGATCAGAGGCACTGACTGGTGACCATATGTAAAAGGAAAAAATAAGTGACAAGAGCAATATAGTGTTGCAATAGTAACAATACTACTCTGGGGAAGTGATCAGGATTTTTTTCACATTATGATAGCTTATACCAGTGAATTCCATTGTTATAAGCAACTGTTTTTTTCAATTGATTCATTTGTTTAGTGTTTACTATTGGCCACAGCTAATCACACGATACAGAGTGTTGCTGGTAAACTGAGAGACGTGTCATTGGGAGGAACTGTGCCTCATAATTGGTGTCATTGGGAGGAACTGTGCCCCTTCGGTGGTGTCATTGGGTGGAATTGTGCCACATCGTTGGTGTCATTGAACCCCATTGTTTTTTGTCATTGGGGGGAATCGTGCCACAACGTTGGTGTCATTGGACCCTATTGTTGGTGTCATTGGGAGATACTGTACCCCATTGTTGGTGTCATTGGTAGAAATTGTGCCCCAATAATTTGGTGTCATTGGGAGGAACTGTGCCCCTTTGTTGATGTCAGTAAATTAAACCATGCCCCAAGGGCCGGATCAAAGCAAGGGCCACAATTTGGAGACCTCTAAATCATATCCTGTGGATTTAAAAAAAGGTCAAAATAAAACATATTCATTCATTAATTTATTATTAATTGATTTATTAAAAAAATATATATTTCAGCCTGTGAATATTTGTAAAATATACAATGTGGCCCTGCTACTAAAACATTTAGATCTCCCTGATCTACATGATGTGTTCTATCCTGCACAGAACAGCACTAAACCCTCTGGCAGTTAATGAACATGAGAGTATAAGTACAGTCCCCATATAAAATGATGCACACCCTGCATACAGCTGCAGCTTAGCAAGCCAAGCAATATTCCCTAGGGCAAGGGTGAAACATCTGCCCCCCCCCCTCCCCTCATCATTTCCTTTTTGAACTTTACAAATTCTTTGCGAGGTGGAAATATTTCTCTCCCAGCACTATTCATGACTGCGTGGCGCTGGCTAATTCCATCTCCAATACAAAATTTGCCTGTCAACAGTTATCAGACTTGATTGTGTTTGGCTTTCGTTACTGGTGATCAACAAACCAACCTGTCCTACAACATTTCTACATATGAATGAAAACGAAGCCAACGCCGCTTTTCAATCAGATTCAAAAATAGTGCAACTTTACCCAAAGCTTTGTCATTTTGTAGTGGGGGGTGGTTAGGACCCTGTTGGAATTTTACTGCCATGAAGGGCAAGAGAACTTTCCCCTCGCTTACTATGGATTTGTTAGACGCTATTCACACGGGCAGCTGGGGTATTAAAAAAAGGTGGTTGTCCTGCATTTTTAAAGCATTTGATTTATAAATAAATGTAATTTCCTGAACAAAAACCACATTCATTTTTAGAAATTCTTTGTTCGAGAGAAAATTGGAAAATCTAAAAAAACGCTTTTAAAATTAAAAAATTTGAACAAAAACTCAACTTGTGTCTGGACATCTTTGCTTTCACTTGCTGCCCCAGTGACCACACAGGAAGTGAGGGATAGCCCTGATGATGGAGACACAGACAACAATAAAAAGATGACAGAGGTTCTAACCATTACTCTTCAAAAACAAGAACTTTTTTTTCTTTGTTTTGCTTTTTGCTGGAGTTTCATGGTAAACATGTGGAGGAGGGGAATATGGAATTCACTTAAAGTGAAAATGAAGTGGCTTTTTCAAATGCTTTGTGGAGCAATGTAAGGAAACCTGATTGTGACAGACTTAGATCCTCCTATGTCTAGGGTCACCTTATGTCCAATAGGGCCATAGGGTGACTAAGAAATTATATCATGAAATATTAAAAGTTGTTGGTTTATTCTAAACCACAACCGGTCAATAAGAGGGCTCATTCCTCTCTGTAAAGGGCTGTTGATGTGCTAAGTGGGACAGGCTTTTGAAAGACCTTATTGTGTGAATTCAATTAGAATGTCATTGTCTAATGTGAATGCTAATGTCCACCACCGGCCAGCTCTCTGTCTTGAAGCTGACTCAACTGTCCAGACGGTCCCATTGTTCTGTGGGTGGCTATTGTGTACATTGATTGCCCCCCTGGGGCTTTTGTCTGAATACACATAGCAGTCTTTCTATTCAAAGCTTTCTGACCAATCTCTGCTGGGTCATTTTCAAGTCCTCATTTGCATGGTTTAGGAGGACCTGAGTGTAGACTGCATACTTTACAATGGACCAATAGGAAAGCGGTTGTTGGGAGCGGGATGTTCCAAATCCTGTATAAAAGTGTGCTGTGGTTTTTAATAAAGTGTGTCCTGTTTACATTCAGCATTAAGCCTTGGCTCATGTATGGATTATTCGGCGATTCCAGGGATATTCCTACTCATGGAATATTGGGTGATTTCTTTTATGGGAGAAGAAGGGAAGGCTTGACGGGGATATGTTCTACTACTGTCACAACTGGTTGGCAGCAGCGGGATTTTCCCTTCTACTTTCCTTTACACCAGGATTCCAAGCAGACACTGGGAACAGTGAATGGAAGACTGGTACACCCGGCTTAAAAGAAATACACTGAAAGAACTACTGGAAGTTCGTGGAAGGATTGCTAGCAACAAAACCGAGCGTGTCATCATAGCAGATTTAATGGAGCTAGACCAGGAGAACTCGGTTGCAGCAACGCCAGCAGTACAAGAGATGGACAGGAGGAGGAATCACCAGCTAACAAGCTAATAAGAGAGAAATTAGCATGGTTCGGTCCGAACCCAATGGCGGATGTGGTGCTGAAAGTGATGAACCTGTTAGCGGAGGAGGCTAAACAAATAAGAGACGCAGAGCTACAGTTAAAACTGGCAGCAGTCCAACAAGCAGTTGCACATTCTCCAAACAGTGAGTACAGCACAGCAGCACCAACTAAAGAGATAGGAGAGGTGCAGACACCAGTCTCCATGGAATAGGAATTCCAAAGAAGATTACAAGAGATGCGGATACAGTATAGAGGACCCGTATCAGAGGAGGTCCTGCTGGGATGGGCGGATGTGATTCGGTGCCAACTCTGGAAGGAAGCGCTAGCTCTGGAGCAGCAACACCAAGGAGGGGTCCTGCCCTACATCTATGCAAGGTACTGGCCGCATTATGACGTACGAATGCCGTTGTTGGGGGAACAACCGAAGCAGGAGTGGATAGCGGAATTAAACAGGCTGATCCGGGCAGAGATGCAGCTGGATGAGAGCTACAGAGCCCTCCGGTGGTATGTAGCCCAAGAGTGCCCGTGGTCAGCGGATGACAGCCCCACAGAAGGCTATGACTATAATGGCCTGGGATTGTTGTATTGGAGGATGTCCTGTGATCCCGACTTTGGGGATGATCGGGAGTGGCGCTTGGAGGACATAATGGAGCACAGAGAGAAAAAATTGAATATCTCGGAAGTGCACTGGCTACAGGAAGATTTGGAATTTCTGGCCGCTCGGGAATGGGACCTGGAGATCGCCTACAAACAGCTGCTAGACTCTGCTCAGCGCCAGGGCCGGGCTCCCTTTGCCTGGGACTATCAGGAACTACCAGTGGACAATGCGGAAATCCTGGCTGAAGAATCGTCCATGTGGCAGGGTAACAGTGTGGTTTTCCAACCTGCCCCTGCAGCTATGGACCAGGAGGTTATATGGCGGATGCAGCAAGTGCCGACTGACCTTGATGATCCCGTTTCTGCATGGGACGATCTTGAATGGAGGAATGTGCCTGTCCAGCAGTATGCAAGTGAATCGGCAGTGGAAAACCTGGAGATTGCCATTCCCAAAGCTGAAGTTCTGACCGCAGGGCCGAGCTCTGCTAACCTCTGCTCAGTACCTATAGCATCTTCTGGGTTCCATGGACAGGAGATGGTGAACCCCTATCCCCAGACACCAGAGACAGGGGATTTAATAGATTTTTCTGCTGAGGAAAAACAACCTGATGGGCCTCCAGCAGAAGAGCTGGTATCAGGGCCAAACTTCACTGTGCTCTGCCCAGCACCAAGAGCAGTATTTGTGGAGTTACAAGGAACTTCCCCAGCTGAAGCGCTGGTCACCAGACAGAGGGTTCAAGACCTCTGCCCCACCCCTGTGGCAGTTTCGGAGGCTCAGGGTGAGAAGATGGCGATCACTCCCCAGCCACAGATTACAGAATGTATGGACTGTTCAGAGGATGTTATGGATTATGCACCCCCAGCAGAAGTGCTGGCAACAGGGCAGAGTGCCAGCCATCTCTGCCCAGCACCGGGACCAACTGTGGAGTTCCAGGGAGCCGGGACGGTTGGCCCCCCTCCCCAGCAACCAGCTGAGGTGGTAAAGCTCTTAATCCCAGCGGAATCACTGGCAGCAGGACAGGATGCTACTGGCGGCTGCACCCCACAACAGCTTGAGCGGATATCGGTGGATGGGACTGTGGTCTCCACTCACAGTGTCAGGGATCCAGGCCTGTCTTCCGATCCTCGCACATGCGCAATAGAGCGGCGCTCCGGCGTGTACCCGTGCGGGAAAGGCGCGCACACGCGCGCATGCGCGGTCTGGCGACGCAGCGTGCACATGGGCGCGCGCACGGGCGCGCACCTTCCGGGAACCAATCAGAGGCCTGACCAGGCTATTTAAACCAGCCCCTGTCTTATGGCAGGTTGCTGGTTTGTCTTCAGCTTGTGCTTGGACTCTCTGCCGATTACCTGAACCTTTGACCCGGATTTCCATACGACTCTCCTCTCGCCAGGAAGTTGTCCTTCCGTACGACTCTCCTCTCGCCTGAAGTTGACCTTGGATCTTGTTCCTGGATACGCTGTCTTCTACAATCCCTGACTTCTGGCTTGACTCTGGACTTGTTGACCTCTCCAACCCCTGAACCTCGGCTAGCTCTCTGGACCTGTTCTCAGTCTGATCCACTTGCACCTGCCCGGTACCCCTCCAGTTACCTGCTCCACAGTTCTTCAGTACAGCTTCTGCTACCTGCCTTGCACCTGTCTTGTGACTCCTCCGCTGCCTGCTCTGCTCACCACCATCAGGAGGAGCTTCAGTTCCAGTCTGCACCAGGATCCCGGCTACCAACCCGGACCTCACTGGCGCTGGTGCCTCCCGGGGCTCACCTCCCCTGTCCCAACTCCAGGGGACGGTCGGCGCCGGGTCGCAACGGTGGGCCACCCCTCGGCATCTCGGCTTCGGTGAGTACACAGCCTGATAGTACAAACCAGCCAGATGTCCGAAGCCGACAGGGTGCGCTCTCCCTTCGAGACCCTGTGCCAGCAGGTCTCCGCCCTCACCGAGGCTGTCCAAAAGCTTCAGGAAGGATACATGCAAATTGATGGTCGCATCCAACAATTAGGCAACCTGCCTGGGGCCGTACCTCCATCCGTGGCTCCATCCCCTGGGTCGCTGCTACGTCTCAAGCCTCTCCCGCTCCGACTGTGGTTATGACTCAACCCGAACCCCGGGTCCCCATCCCGGAGCGATTTTGCGCGAGCGACCGAAGAAGATATCGGGCCTTCAAGAACGCCTGCTCCTTGTATTTGGCTCTTCAACCTAGGACTTTTTGTTCTGAACCCGTAAAAGTAGGGTTTGTGATCTCCCTTTTGGCCGAAGAGCCGCAAGCCTGGGCGCACAGTTTGATGGAGCAAAGGAGCCCCATCCTGGACTCAATCGATTCCCTCTTTGAGCACATGGCTAAATTATACGACGACCCACAGCGCACAGCCACGGCTGAAGCCGTTCTCCATAACCTGGCTCAAGGAAGAAGACCCGTGGAGGACTACACGGCCGAGTTCCGTAAATGGTCGGCCGACACGGGCTGGAATGAAGCCGCCCTGAAGTACCAGTCCAGCCTGGGGCTCGCTGAGAGCCTCAAGGATGAGCTGGCAAGGACTGAAACCCCGGCCACGCTGGAAGATCTGATCCAAGCTGCTACCCAGTTAGACCGGCGCCTACGAGAACGGTGCTCTGAGCGCTTTCAAAACGCACGTCCCACCTGGACACCCCCAAGGCCCTCTCCAGCTCTTCCGCCTCCAGCGGCTTCTCCAGTCTCCACGTTTCCTGACCCTGAGCCGATGCAGCTTGGACTTGTCCGGGCGCCTCTCACCTCCGAGGAAAGACAGCGTAGGCGCCAAGCCAATCTATGCCTGTACTGCGGAGCGGCTGGCCACTTCCTCCGCGGTTGCCCCATAAGACCTAGTAAGTCGAAGCCTCCACCTGCCTACAATCTTCATGTTGCTAACTTCCCTCAGACTCATGTTGTGCTTTTTATTTCTCTACAGCTACCAGCAGGGGCAACCCGGCTCCCAGCCATTGTTGATTCAGGGGCATGCAGCTGCTTCCTAGATTCCACCTTGGCTCAGAAACTTCATGTGCCACTTCGCATTAAAGATCATCAGTTACAGATCCACCTGGCCGACGGCTCGCTGCCCCGATCCGAACTTATTACTCACGAGACTCAACCCATCTGTGCACCACCGGACTCAGGCCACCGAGAGTTCCTATGTCTGGATCTTATTCCGTCTCCTCTATTCCCCATCATCTTGGGCCTCCCTTGGTTACAGGCGCATCAACCCTGCATTGATTGGCTAAAGAAAGAAGTCAGTTTCACATCTTCATACTGCACCCAGAGTTGCTTTCCACCTTCAGTCACCGTCTGTTCCGCTATCACAACCCCACCAGAAAACCTTCTGCACGTCTCCTCCGTCTATCTTGAATTTAGGGATGTATTTGATAAACAGCAAGCCGACTCTCTCCCACCTCATCGGCCATACGATTGCCCTATTGACTTACTACCTGGATCCGAGGTCCCTTTCGGACGTATATTCCCATTATCCGAGACCGAATTAAAGGCCCTCAAGGCCTACATTGATGAAAATGTAAAAAAAAACTTCATCCGCCGGTCTTCCTCTCCAGCCGGGGCAGGTATCTTCTTTGTGGAGAAGAAAGACGGCTCATTGAGGCCTTGCATTGACTACCGTGAACTCAACAAAATTACCGTCAAAAACAGGTACCCGCTGCCTCTGATTCCAGAACTTTTTCAGCGCTTCCGGTCCGCTCAAGTTTTTTTCCAAGCTAGATTTGAGGGGCGCCTATAACCTCATTCGGATCAGGTCCGGAGACGAATGGAAAACGGCCTTTAGGTCTCGATTTGGACATTTCGAGTACTTGGTGATGCCCTTTGGGCTTTGCAATGCCCCAGCCACCTTCCAACATCTTGTCAATTACATCTTTCGTGAATATCTAGATGATTTTTTGGTGGTCTACTTGGATGATATTCTCATCTTTTCAGCCTCCCTTGAATTACACCGGTGCCATGTCAAAGTGGTTCTTGCCATACTAAGAAAGCATAAACTTTACCTGAAAGCAGAAAAATGTGAATTTGAGAAGGCCTCAGTACAATTTCTAGGATTTATTATCTCCACCAGTGGGGTGGCCATGGACCCGCAAAAAGTAGAGGCCATCCAAGCGTGGCCAGCTCCGGTCGACAAGAAGGCGGTGCAGCGGTTTGTTGGTTTTGCCAATTTCTATAGACGATTTATCGTTGGATTCTCCTCCATCGTGGCACCCATTACTAAACTTACCCGACAAGGCGGTCGCTTCCACTGGTCACCAGAAGCTCAGGAAGCCTTTGAAAAGCTTAAATCCGCCTTTTCCTCTGCTCCCGGTCCTACGACATCCGGATCCAACTCTACCCTTTACCCTGGAGGTAGACGCTTCTGAGACGGCCACCGGGGCCATCCTATCACAGAGACAAGGGGTGAAGGCTCTGCTACATCCTGTGGCCTACGCCTCTCGAAGCTAACTGCCCCCGAGAGAAACTACGATGTAGGGTACAGAGAGCTGCTTGCCATTAAGGTGGCCCTAGAAGAATGGAGATACCTACTGGAGGGGGCGGCTCATCCCATCATGATCTTCACAGATCACAAGAATCTCGAATACTTACGTTCAGCAAAACGCTTAAGACCCAGGCAAGCTCGGTGGGCGCTTTTCTTTTCAAGGTTCAATTTCCATATTTCTTATCGACCCGGCTCAAAGAATGGAAAAGCGGATGCCCTTTCCAGATGTTCCTCGAAACCCCTTGCACTGCAGAACCCAGTACCATCCTGTCACCTCGGAATTTTCTTTTACTTTCCCAAGTGGACTTGTTAAACTCTCTCAAAACGGCTTCCAGACAGTGTTCCGATCCGGAAATTGAGGCACTGGATAAACACGACGACTTACTATGGTCAAGAGGGAAAATTTTGTACCAACGGAAGCCAGACGATTGATCTTGAGTACCTTCCATGACCACAAGTTAGCAGGACATTTTGGGGCACGGAAAACGGGTGAACTGATTTCTCGGTCTTTCTGGTGGCCCAGGTGGAGACAGGACTGTAAAATCTATGTTGCTTCATGCATTCGTTGCCAACGAAACAAGGGTGCCAATACTAAATCCTGGGGATTGCTCAAGCCCTTACCTATTCCGGAACGTCCATGGGCAGAAATTTCCATGGACTTCATTGTGGACTTACCTCCATCTGGAGGCTTTACTTCAATCCTGGTCGTGGTGGACCGACTCTCTAAAATGTCCCATTTTGTGCCCATGGTAGGAACTCCCTCTGCGGCAGAAACAGCCAGGACTTTTTTCAAGGAAGTTGTTAGGCTCCATGGGGTTCCCAGAAGTATCGTCTCTGACAGGGGCAGCCAATTTACATCCAGATTCTGGAAAGAACTTTGTAAGGCCTTGGAAATCAAGAGCTGCCTCTCCTCGGCCTATCACCCCCTGAGCAACGGCCAAACAGAGAGAACGAACCAAACTTTGGAGCAATACCTGCGATGCTTTTGTTCCTCCTCTCAAGACGATTGGTCGTCCCTGCTACCATCCGCAGATTCTCCTACAACAACTCGGTACATTCCACCACCAATCAGACCCCCTTTCTGGTCCAACTTTGGGTTTCACCCATCCTTTCTCCCGGATGATCTACCAGAAATACCTGTCCCAGCTGTTCAGGAACATCTAACAGCCGTCCAGTCAAATTTTCTAAGCTTCAGGGGATGATGCGACAGGCCCAAGAGGATTATAAAAAAATTTATGATAGAGGAAGAAAAGAGTGCCCAGCCTTTAAAAATCGGGGAGGAAGTCTGGCTTTCCGCCACTAACCTAAAATTACCTGTGCCTTCTCGGAAACTTGGCCCGAGGTTCATTGGTCCCTTCAAGATCAGACGGAAAATCAATGCCGTGGCCTTTGAACTTGCCCTACCGGACTCTTACAGGATCCACCCTGTTTTTCACTCCTCCCTCCTTAAACCCGTTGTGCCAGACCCTTTTGGCGGAAGAGGGGAACCCCACCTCCACCAGTGGAGATTGAGGGTGAACTTGAATTCGAAGTGGAGGCCATCGTGAGTTGTAGGAAGAGGGGTAGGCAACTCGAGTACCTGGTCAAATGGAAGGGGTACCCACCAGAGGACAATTCCTGGGAACCTTCTAAGAATCTACATGCCCCACGCCTAATCCGTGCCTTTCACCAGAAACATCCGGAGCTGATGGACAGTTTGGGCGTCCGAGTCCGCCCCTTGGGGGGGGGCACTGTCAGGGATCCAGGCCTGTCTTCCGATCCTCGCACATGCGCAATAGAGCGGCGCTCCGGCGTGTACCCGTGCGGGAAAGGCGCGCACAACCGCGCGCATGCGCGGTCTGGCGACGCAGCGTGCACATGGGCGCGTGCACGGGCGCGCACCTTCCGGGAACCCAATCGGAGGCCCTGACCAGGCTATTTAAACCAGCCCCTGTCTTATGGCAGGTTGCTGGTTTGTCTTCAGCTTGTGCTTGGACTCTCTGCCGATTACCTGAACCTTTGACCCGGATTTTCCATACGACTCTCCTCTCGCCAGGAAGTTGTCCTTCCGTACGACTCTCCTCTCGCCCTGAAGTTGACCTTGGCTCTTGTTCCTGGATACGCTGTCTTCTATAATCCCTGACTTCTGGCTTGACTCTGGACTTGTTGACCTCTCCAACCCCTGAACCTCGGCTAGCTCTCTGGACCTGTTCTCAGTCTGATCCACTTGCACCTGCCCGGTACCCTCCAGTTACCTGCTCCACAGTTCTTCAGTACAGCTTCTGCTACCTGCCTTGCACCTGTCTTGTGACTCCTCCGCTGCCTGCTCTGCTCACCACCATCAAGAGGAGCTTCAGTTCCAGTCTGCACCAGGATCCCGGCTACCAACCCGGACCTCACTGGCGCTGGTGCCTCCCGGGGCTCACCTCCCCTGTCCCAACTCCAGGGGACGGTGGGCCACCCTCGGCATCTCGGCTTCGGTGAGTACACAGCCTGATACACAGCAACCCAGCGGAAGAGCTGGCAACAGAGCAGAGTGCCCCGGGCCTCTGCTTTCACCTAACAGAAGAAGGGGTTCCTGGGGTAGTGGATGGGACTTCAGTCTCCACTGGCACAACCCCAGAAAATGGTACAGGACTGAAACAGGAGGATGTCGGCTTTGCTTTGCAAGCACTGAGGGATTTTCACCTCACACCAGTGGGTGGGACTTCAGTCTCCACTGGTATACCCCATACATGGTGGCCAGTTGGCCCAGATCCCCAACAGCATGATGGACTAAGCCCAGCCACCCTGTCATCTCTCCAGCGGCTGAAAAGACTCCAGGGAGAAGGGCTAGTCCAGGCCTCTCCCCAGCGGCAGACGTGTTCCCTGAGAGAGGCAGAGGACAGCGGGGTGAGTAATGCTCGGTTTGGAGCAAGTGATTTGGGGTACTGTATGGATACCAGCATCGGAGGACTGGAACTACTGACTGACTTCGGAGTCAACCCGTTTGGGGTTCCCTCTACTGGTATCAACTACACATTGCAACCAAGATTGGAGGTCATGCGGACAGACTATGTGAATTCACTTTGTCCGACTAACGCATGTCCAGACCAGGTGGAGGTCTGGGACCCTGTTGGTCATCTTCTGATGGGGGAGAAATGTGACAGACTTAGATCCTCCTATGTCTAGGGTCACCTTATGTCCAATAGGGCCATAGGGTGACTAAGAAATGATATCATAAATTCTATGAGATGGGACATTACTGATAAATCATGTATGGCAGGATATCTTGAAATATTAAAAGTTGTTGGTTTATTCTAAACCACAACCGGTCAATAAGAGGCTCATTTCTCTGTGTAAAGGCTGTTGATGTGTGCTAAGTGGGACAGGCTTTTGAAAGACCTTATTGTGTGAATTCAATTAGAATGTCATTGTCTAATGTGAATGCTAATGTCCACCACCGGCCAGCTCTCTGTCTTGAAGCTGACTCAACTGTCCAGACGGTCCCATTGTTCTGTGGGTGGCTATTGTGTACATTGATTGCCCCCCTGGGGTTTTTGTCTGAATACACATAGCAGTCTTTCTATTCAAAGCTTTCTGACCAATCTCTGCTGGGTCATTTTCAAGTCCTCATTTGCATGGTTTAGGAGGACCTGAGTGTAGACTGCATACTTTACAATGGACCAATAGGAAAGCGGTTGTTGGGAGCGGGATGTTCCAAATCCTGTATAAAAGTGTGCTGTGGTTTTCAATAAAGTGTGTCCTGTTTACATTCAGCATTAAGCCTTGGCTCATGTATGGATTATTCGGCGATTCCAGGGATATTCCTACTAATGGAATATTGGGTGATTTCTTTTATGGGAGAAGAAGGGAAGGCTTGACGGGGATATGTTCTACTACCGTCACACTGATCAACTGCAACAGGCAACAAGTCCAATTCCTTCAGTACTGAAGCCTTGGCCCTCATGGGCACATATGTGCGGCACATGAGCATCATAGCACCCCCTCCCTGCTGCTGCACATATATTTTATGTGGTCATCAATAGTGTCTGCAGGATCATCCTCATCAAATAGGCATTCAGATTGGCAGTCTCTGCCCTTTAATACATTTGAACCCAATCCCTTGGATGTGGTCAGCAGTGTGCATGTCACCATTGACAGCCTTTGTTTAAATTTTCACTATGGAGCCCTTTCCCCTTTTGTTTATGTGGCGATCAACACTCAGTGGTCTGCCCAAGAGGGGGAGGCATGACCCGTGCTGGGCACCAGAAGTCTGAAAATGTTCACTGCTGCCTGTACTTCCCTATATATTGACAATAGGGATGAGCTACTTCGTGTTCGCACACTCCATGTGCAGAGCCTGCCAGGAAGTCGGCATGGCGCTGCGCTAATCACAGGCCGGGAGACATTGTCGCGATGCTCGGCTGCAGAGATCGGGAAATGTCTCTGCCTGCGATTAGCGCATCGCAGTGCCAACTTCCTGGCGGGCTCTGCACGTGGAGTGTGCAAACTCATTGACAATTACACCTCCCTGTCACAGGAACAGGAAGTGAGAAAAAAAATCTTAATGGAGAAATAAAATCAAAAAAACAACCTGTTTAACTCTTCCCTAATCTATTCAAAATGATAAAAAGGGCAAGAATACATGTAATACATTCTGTTAGTTTTCAAAGTTTAATGATGTTGACAATTGTTGTCCTTTAACCACTTGCTGTCCTTAGACCACATATACGTGGTCTTAAGATCAAGTGGTTATACCAGGATCCTGGCTGCTGCTGTGATCATGAACCTGGTGTCAAAACTTTCAGCCAATGATAAGCCTTTAGTTAAAACTGGTCTGAGCAACTATACAGTCACCCAATCACAGTGCTCAGAAGGAGCCCCTCCCCCTCCTGCCATTGTTCCTGGGCTCTCCCCTTCTACCGGGGGGGGGAACACTATAAGTGGTTGGAGAAGCAGGAACACCCATTTTTCCCCCTTCTTTGTGACTAAGGAAGCAAGAAGCGATAAGGATTTTGTCACTTCCGGTTTAGGTTCTTTGTTTGCCCGGTAAGTATCGGCCAGGGAGTCAGCCGATCAAACTGATCTGTATTGGATCATCTGCCTTGAAGGGCAGAGGAGGGATCAAGGGTCTTATGGAGGCCTGATCTCTCAATAAAGAAGACCTGTCACTGCCCAAGCTATCGCAAGAGATGTTGTTCATTCCTTATGATAGCAATATAGTTGAATGAAGAAAAAGTACGTAAAGTAAATAATAAAATAAAAAAAGTTTTCCTCCTGTGCACATCCGCAAACGCACACATCGGTCTGGCATGCATGTGTAAATGGTGTTTGCAGGACACATGTGAAGTATCACCATGAGTACAAGAATTCTAGCGCCAAAGCTCACCTTTATCTCTAAACTGGTAACCTTTAGACCCCTTTCACACTGGGGTGCGTTTCAGGCGTTTTTGCGTTTAAAAAAGCACCTGAAAAGCGCCTCTTAAGCCTGGGTGTTTTCACACTGCAGTGGTGTACTTTGCAGGACAGGAAAAAAAGTCCTAAAAGTATCCCCTTTGGGGCGGTGCAGGTCCCTAAACTGCCCCTGCCTTTGAAATCATTGGACAGCGATGCTTTGAACCCTTTAATCGGCTGCTAGTGGGGGTAAAAAGTGCACTTTACCACTAACGTCCCCCCCCCCCCCCATGTGAAAGTAGCCATTAATGTTTTTAAGACTGGGTTCACACTGCAGCACGGTGCGGCTCACAGAAGGCGTCCGGTGTGTCCCTGTTCATCATTTCAGATCCGATTTGAAACTGACCAGAAGGCACACGGGACTCCTGTACAATTCGCTCCGGAGTTTTTTGTTTTTTTTTATCGAAAGCCCAATGGCGTGTGTAACACACTCAAAAAACTTCACCCGGTGCCAAAAAAATGTCCACAACATAAAGAGGCGACACAAAAATGTACAGGTGTACGGGTGTACACTTTTTGGGTATCACAGTTTGTCGCCGTTTCAAAGGCATGTGAAATTTTAAATATTGAAATGTTTGATATGTATATACTAGGCGCAAAATCGTACTATATATTTTTCTTTAAAAGTTGGGTATTTTTTGTGTGCACTAACATTAATTTAAGTGTATTTTTTTTACAGAAAATTTCCATTTGATAAACAGCCGCACATATATTGTGCAACATACAAATTTGCAACAACCACCATTCTATTTTACAGTGCCTTTGCTTTCAGGAAATGTTTGGGAGTTCTAAGTAATTTTCTAGCAAAGAAAAAAAGAATGCTGATTTTAACATGTATGGATGAAATGTCAACATTGACCTAGACAGCAAGCAGTTCATGTAAAAAAAAAGAAAAAGTGACTATTTAAAGAACAAAAGTGGTGCCTTACAGTTTACCAGAAATCAAATAGCTGTTCCTGGGCTCATGTAAATGATTTATATTATTATATTTCTGTAATAGCAGCGCTCACTGCTATACAGGAGCCTACAATGTTCTACTTCCGAAATCCCCTAGAAGGAACATGACGTCATGCCGCAGAGAACTACAACTCCCGGTACCTCACGCGCTGACACCCTGGAATCCGGAAGTGAGCCGGGGTGGCTCTGGGAGG